>OZ026619.1:19162318-19187318 GCA_964020975.1 Hermodice carunculata | reverse complement strand
GCCTATTCAGTATTTATATAACTCCTGCAACGATATTTTTTCATGCATATGTCACAAACCTATAAATTGAAGTTGAAAATGCACTTTCATCTATTGTAGTTTTGAAGCTAGTCAGAATTTAAATTTGAATCTCCCATTGCAAAGACATGCTTAACTTTGGTTCATATTACATTGGGTGCTGCTATATCACTAACCTATCTGGCACCTGTCAGTCAGCACCAGCTTATTCTGATGGGGAGTGGCAGCTTCAGACTATACATAACCTCCTTGGTACACAATGCAGACAAGTTCACTATAACAATGCAGCCAGTCTCCCCAGGGATTGAAGTGTAAGGCCACAGCATTGCTGTACAGCTGCCTCTGTTCTGATAGGTATGGAGGCCAGACTCTCACAGTTAAATTATCCATGGCAGCATAACAGCCTGTCTGTGAACACATTTACCTGCTTTTGGGCACAGTGGGGTGCAAGAAACATGACGGATGGACTATGTATTCTGTGGGATTCAGTGAATTTAACATAAATTAAACTTGTCGACTTTGTTTGCATGTAGTAGGATTTTGCTTTTACAACAGACCCACATATTAAGCTTGAGTGGCAGCTATATTGTAAAAAAAAAAATGGAGATATGCAAGATTCAAAATTCCCACAAATATGCCTCTAATTTGCATAATTTTTAACATCATGACTGTCCCAAACAATATGCACAATTTCACTACTAGGTCTATGACTATGCCAAGTCTGGTACTTAGCGGAACAATATTGTCTGAGAAAAACTGACCACAAAACTGGCACACGGAAATAAATAAATAAATAATTAGATAGATAGATAAATAAATAAATAAATAAATAAATAGATAAATAAATAAATAATAAATAAATATATAAATAAGTATGTAAGTAAATAAATAAATAGATAAATAAATTAATTAATTAATAAAGTATTTGAGGAAAAACAGGTAGTCTGTGTTCACACACAGACTTAATGAAAAGCAATGGGAATACACAACATTGGCCCCGAATAACTGAAATGTCCTCTACAGGAGAGCAGTGGAAGCTTCTGTTCTCACTCTCGCCTTTTAAAGCTGCAAATTCACGTTCAAAACCGATATTCAACAAAAAGGGACGGGACTATGTATGTATATATGTATGTATATGTAAATGTATATATATATATATATGTGTATATATATATATTTATGAGAGAGAGAGGGGGGAGAGAGAGAGAGAGAGAGACACAGAGAGAGAGAGAAAGAGAGAGAGAGAGAGAGAGAGAGAGAGAGAGATTATTGGATATATGGATACAAAACCAACTTCAATTTATAGGTTTGTGATACAGCCCTTTCCTTTGAGCAGTAAAGCAAAGCTATAGAATTTTAATTTATGCAAATTAGGCACTTAATAAAAACTTTAATCATAAATATCTTCAAAACTATTATGGATGGAGATGCCAAACCAAGTTCAAATTATGGGTTTCTGATACAGCCGTATCCATTGGACATTGAAGCAAGGCTGTAGGATCTTAATTTATGCAAATTTGGCACATGAGACAAGTGAACATATTCTATATTATAGACATATCATTTAAATATATTAACAAATTCCAGAACCTGCAAATAATTCCCAGTCTGAAGTCCGCAGATCTGTCCTTGTCAGCAAATGAAATGCAGCATTGCAAATAATCCTGGCCTTGAAGGCACCCAGACAGATTTGCTGTAAAGCCATCTACATGTACTTTCTTTTTCTTTCTTTCTAACTTTCTTTCTTTCTTTCTCTTTTCCTTTCTTTCTTTCTTCCTCTTTACGACCAAATTGGTCCGGAATTTTTCCCAGACACTTTTATTTAGAAAGCTACCAAACTTGTGCTGGCGACTGACCTACGAGTGAAATTGTGTATATCCTTTGAAATAGTCATGATGTTTAAAATTATGCAAATTAGGGGCAATTAAAATTTTAAAAGCTCCACATCATTTAAACTATTGCATATAGACACAAAATTTCAATGCGCAAGTGTAGGTTTGTGACACCTGCCAATATAATGGACAGCAAATGAAAGGTGTAGAATTTTAAATCATGCCTATTAGAGGCATTGAACAATTTGACAGTTGAATATCTCCAAAACTGTTAAAAGTTTACTTTCTCGATTTGTGATATAGGTGCACCCAAAGAACAACGGGCCAAAGTTATAGGATTTTGATTTATGCAAATAAGGCGAATACACAAAATCTAAATCTTGAATGACTTCAAAACTATTATATATAGAGGTACCATCCCAGCTTCAATTTGTAAGTTTGTGACATAACCGCATCCAATGAACCATGAACCAAAGTTGTAGGCTTTTAATTTATGTAGATTAGGCAAAAATACACAAAATTAAGATTTTGAATAGCTTCAAAGCTATTATAGATAGTGGTGTCATTCAAACTTCAATATATAGGTTTTTGGCATCGCCATATCCAATGAACCAGGAGCCAAAGTTGTAGCATTTTAATCTATGTAAATTAAACTAATACATAAAATTATGTTGAGTAATGGCAAGTGTAGCATTTCAAACTTCTCATTTTGAAGGCACCCAGACAGATTTGCTATGAAGCAAATCTTTCCTTGTCAGTAAATTGCTGTCATGTCTTTTTTGGCCTCCGTGAACTTGATACTGGCCACACTTTATTCTACAGCTTGCACGTAAATCACATTTAGTTTTAGGGATATTTGTAAATAATCTTTAATTTTGGAGACATTCATAAGGTTATTTCAGTGAGCAAAGATACCTTGCACATCATTTTATGTTTTTATTATCAATTAAAAATAGGTCCCCGCATTACACTTGAATTTCATGACACCGTGTCAAATTCTGGCCACGTTTGGGCAAATTCTGTCCATGTAATTGGCCATATTCTGGCCATGGCCAGATTAAGGTGGAGGCTAGGGCCAGAATATGGCAGTCAGTGGCCAGGATAAAGACCAAATGGCATCCTGGATTCAATGTCACTTCTGAAATGTAAAAAAGTGTATCGTGATTAGAACCAAATGCTTTTCCTTCCTTTGAAACACATTTTTTTGTTTTTACGCGACATCTTGCCTACTGTGCAAATATCAATTATTATTATGCGTAAAATGCGTCTTTTTAGAAACAATTTTTTGACAAAAACTTACTCAGGCCGATGGACAGATCCAAAAAAAGTGGTGTCATTCCAAAGACAGTTCCTATTCTTCCATCTATAAGTTGTCCTGCCGGTTGCAGGGACGTTACATCTTACTAATTATATATGTATGTATATATATATATATATATATATATATATATATATATATATATATATATATATATATATATATATATATATATATATATATATATATATATATATATATATATATATATATAATTAGTAAAGTAAGATGTAACGTCCCTGCAACCGGCATGACAACTTATAGATGGAAGAATAGTTGTCTTGTCTCTTCATTAATATCGATAAAAACTTGTAGATAAAGATGAAACTGATTTTTCATTATAATGTTCACCTTGAATTTATCGTCAAAGTTAAAATTAGGCCAAAATTGCAGTATAAGAGTCTAAATTGCAGTATAAGAGGGACCTCACAAGTACTGTGTATAATTGGTATAAACTGAGAATCAGATATATGTGAGCATATTTTTTTCAGTATTAGGGTGACCATATCTAAATACATAGAACCATAAAGATTGCTAGACTTGAGGGGACCAGTGTTTGGTCCCCTCAAGTGTACGGCCTGCCTAAGTCTTGTGCATTATGTATAAATGGACCCCCCCCCCGTTGCTGGAGCATTATATACATATACATATATATATATATATATATATATATATATATATATATATATATATATATATATATATATATATATATATATATATATATATATATACATATATATATATGCTGTGATGGCCCCTCTTATGTCAACGTAATATTACTTTCAGAGGTGTACTTGAATGGCCAGTTCATATGAATTTTATATGATCTTCACGTGCGTTTTCTGGTGGCTCTTTTGTGTCAACCTACATTGTCTTCTGCAGTACACTGCGGGAGTCCATCCCTGTGAGTCTTATAATACTTTCTGATATATACCAAAGTGTCATATTTTTGGCAAGGTTGTGGTACTGACAGATATGTACGGTGGTGGCTCATTCCCGCCATCCTTTGTGTTATTTCCAGCCGTACAACATTGTGGCTTTCAGTTGTGTGCTCACCAGTTGTGTTATCTTTCAACTCCATATCACCTTCAAGTGAGCAATACGATGGTTATTTGTGTCAATGTGACTTGACGTTCACGTGTATACTGCTGTGGTCACTTGTTTCAACCTTACCGTGCTATCGTGTAGTATGCACTAGCGGGATGACTAAATTGTGTCAACCCAGGGAAACATGTTTATCTCAACATTAAAGAATTTCACATTGAGTAATTATATTTTTCTTGTTTTCACGACGCTTTGTAGGTTTCGCAATTAGGTCTTTTTATTGATAACATTGAATGGACCTATGACATACAATGTCCAAATTAAGCTTTTCCAACTTAAACACGTTTCTTGTTAGAAAGGAACCAGACTTGACTGGTATAAAAGGGGAGGTTGGGACAAGTTTGTATACAATTGGTACCGTGCAGATACCTGAAATCTTAGATGAGTGCACAGTGAAGAACTAGGGATTGAAAACATAAACACGTAAATGCCATTCACAGGGTCAAGGTTCCACGGGGGTAATTATGCATGTGCTGGAGAGTGCAAATGAAATATGACACCTAGGAAGGCCAGGGGCTGTATTTAAAAAGAAAATGCTACCAAAAAGGCAGATTTTGGCTTGATTGTGGAAAACAATGTATGCTTTGAACTCAAATGAATATTATCAAGGTATGTATACTGGCACCAGTATACGCAGTGGTTCAGCTAGAGTCAACACTGTGTCCGCTCAGTGATATTGGAAGTAGTACTATGCAGAGCTGGTTTTCTATGCAATTTACCGAAACATTTCCCATTCATGCCCATACTTTCTGGTGTTTATTTGATATAATAATTTGTTACAAACATTTTGGTGCATAATACATGTGTGTTTGTAATTCCTGTTATGAACTGCAAGGTAGTAGCTCTGTTTGTTTTCTTTTCACAGGTTGAATTACTGGCGTGAAACCTCAATGTCATTATGAACTAATCGGACATATGCGCGGGATCACATGTGTATGTTTTGCCCTTGGTCAAACAAACATGGATGCCGTATATAGCTTTTCGTGTAGTGATTGGCTGAAATAACCATGAATCTGAGAAAGATATGTGTAAAAAACGATGTATTTTTTTATTGAGAATATATGGAAAATATATGCAATGGATTACTCAAATTTGTGAATGGGCTGAAGTGGAATTTTTGGCACTGTATCTTTGACAAAGAAATGTGAAACTGTAAGTAGTATCATTGAGTGCGGAGGTCCTAATCCCTCAAACTAAAACAATGCCATACTGCGTATAGTCTGGCAAAAAATAATTAAAAAAAAAAAAAATAAATAAATGAATAAATAAATAAATAAATAAATAAATAAATAAATAAATAAATAAATAAATAAATAAATAAATAAAAAACTGGACAACGTCTGGACACACAAAATTGAACGAATCACTTCCTTTCAAACACTGTTACGTGTACCAGTGCATGTGCACAAGGACAATGGGTATTTATGTGACTATAGAATTTTGTGTAACTTGAGTGACATGTTTCTCCAAAGTAAGTGATTCTGACTATCAAAGCAAATAAAAAATCAGGCACACAAGCGGCTGCGACAAGGAAACACGTTAAAACTATATTATTGCTGCAATGGTTAATATGCAGATGGTACGCCCTTGGGAATTGATTGCGGGCCATAGCAGTGCCATACTGTACACAACAAATTAAAAATATTTTTCTCATTTCTCATGGCTTACTGTGGACACAACAATATAGACAACAAGAGTGAGAAAATGCATTTTATTACCATATTTACATATAAAGTCAAGCTACATATTGTATTTACTTTCAAGACTGGAGATACAACTGAATGGGTGTTCCAATAGGTAAATACAGTTCAGTGTTCAGTTGCTGCCATGATAATATGTTTCTTAATCACAGTCCTGTTCAGGTAGTCCACCGTCAGATGTAAGCGCAGCAATGTCAGTCTACTTTGTGGTCAAATCATAAGTTTTTAAAAACGACAAATTGCACTTTCATTTCCCTCCTAAGCAGACTACGCCCCGTGTTTCTAAGTGCACTGTGGAGTGGAAAATGCGTGGAACTTGGTCTGTTCAGCAGATACAATCATCAAATTAGAGAGTAGATATCAATGCTTCTACATACAACTACAAGAGCAATACCCAAAGGCATGTTACATTTTACCACAAAAATACATTTTATGCAACAGAATAATAGTCTCACAGATTATATATTTTTCACACATCTAATAATATGGGAACACGATTGGCAAGAATATTTTTTTAGATTACAAAAGATGGGTATTCAGCAGGGCATTCATCAATAATAGCATGGCACTCCTTATTTTAGTATCGTACCGTCATGCTGGAGTGACGTATAGATTAGTGATTTTCATAACATTAAATAAAAGAGTTGATTGGCCGATGTACTGCTATCAATGATTACGACAACTGCTCCAGACCACAGAGACTATTTTCTGATGTATGCGATATGAATGAAAATGAAATTGCACGTAAATTAATACGTATACATGTATGTGTATAGTCATGTGAAACAAGCGTTCTGAAAGCAACTAAAGATTTTCTTAACCTACATGCTTCTATTTAAACATTCCATCTTTCAGATACGACTATCATACTGAGTATTAAATTTCTATCTAGAGATAGCTGCAACAGAAGGTATCGATAACCTGCTCAATGTAATGACAAGTCTGTAGCTTCCATACAATTTAAACTCACGTGGTTCTGGCTTTTTGAAAAAAATACTGTTATGTGCATTTTGGTCTGCCACTTCTGTTCTTTAGGAAGCCATCTCATGCGGCTTTGTGTGAGGCAGCTGAGATCACAGTTGTTGGAAAACCAATCAGCCTTTAAGTGGGCAGAAATAACTTGGAGAGTATGTGGTTTCCTATGCTTGAGATCATTTCTTCTGGATGTACCAGAGTTTTAATGGGGCAAGTTTTTTTCCAAGGAACCACTCTGACTCACGGGACTTTGTATCACAAAAAGATGATCTTATCGCCGGGTATACGGAGACTTGTATGAAGGGTACATTGTATCTGAACGACAATGGTCAACTACAAAGGCGCGCATACAGCAGTATAGCCCGTAGAAGATAATAAAAGACAGTCAACCCATTTAGAGACCTCGTTATTTGGTCATAGCTGGCAAATAACACGGGTGGTGCAGTAGAAGGTTTTGATGATATTAACTGTGATCCTGTGCTGCCACCTGGGCTGCAGCAGGGAACTTGACAAGTTGGAGGGCGGATTCATGTATTTAAAGTATGGCCAAATGTGTTTCCGTGTCAAAAACAACAAATGAAAGCAAAAAGCTTTACAGAAGCCATTCATTAAATTTTAAAACACACGAGATGCTAAACGCATTTCGAATATTTCATTTGTTTTTGGACAAAGTGTTCACATGACTGTTACAAGTGCCCTCATCATGACAGAGGCATAGTTCTGTTGCCTAGCAAGTGAGGGACAAGAGTAGGTCTGTATTTAATATAATTAAATGTGAATATCTCCTATATGACTTGATTGCCCATTTGTGAGAAGACAGTCACGTGTTACCACGGTGTGAACATCTTCAGAACACTTTATATATGCTGCATACAACATTTAATGCCCACGCGCATGGTTTTACCCAGTAGGATTATAGCCAATGACCAGATATTGTAGCTAAAAAGTTTGTTTCACATTTTTTAATGTTTATGGCGCAGGAAAAATAGTTCTGTTTGTATACTGAATGCAAGCTATTTAAGTCACACACGGTTGGGTTTAATAGAATACAAATTGTTTAAGATTCTGAAACTGTGTGTTTTTTCGCATAGCCAAATGCAGCTCAGTGGCAACTGGATAAGCAAACGTTGGCCTGAGGACAGTACTGAGTGTTGAAGCAGCTAGGCTGTAGGTGAAGGTACCATGTGCTCCCACGCTGACGAGGCACAGGAAGACTAGTTTGTAATACTGTAAGCGTTTGGACCTTGTCAAACGACAAACTGTGCATTCTGTGAATGTTCACAGCTAAATGATAGTTTTGATCACTGTTCCAATCAGAACGGAGACATACGAAGAACTTTCACCGTAACTCACGATTCTTTTTACACATACATGTGTTTGTGATGAAAAGATGTTTGCATACACGTTCACTGTAAATTTTTTGTACAAATCCTATTGTTTTTTGCCGCGGGTGAAAATGTATCTTTAGCGTCACTTTAAAAGCACTGTGACGAGAGAGAGAGAGAGAGAGAGAGAGAGAAGAAGAAGAAGAAGAAGAAGAAGAAGAAGAAGAAGAAGAAGAAGAAGAAGAAGAAGAAGAAGAAGAAGAAGAAGAAAGAGAGAGAGAAAATTTATCTTTCCTATGTTTCAAAACTAGACAAATTGGTAGATATGAGTTTTTGTTTAAAACAAGGATATGCGCGCGTTGCATTAGTGTGGGTCGCTATTCTTTTTAACATTTTGTGTAATGATACAGCCACGGTCAAGGAACTGCATTTCCAGCTCAAATATTTGTTGCTAAGTGACTCCAGTTCTTTAAGTTTTTTAAACGAGTTCTCTGCAGTTAAAAACACATCGATTTACAAACATGTGATAGAGGTCAAAGTGCAAAGGATAAGACCTGTTACTTTAGCTGCATGAAGCCCATTGTATACATGTATGACGTCAGAGATCTCACGACATTGATGGACGATCCAACGACAAGTGTACAACAATGATGTTGTGTGATAAATGATGGAGACGTACATTGACAAGACTCTTAATATGATGGAGGAATGTTCATGTATGCACAAGTAGATCCAGTCGTACCGACTCATGGACAGTACTATACCCATGTAACTGGGAATATCAGCATCCCATTGCATACCGCATTGGACATAGACCACATATTACAGTAAAATTTCATTTTGGAATCTTTCAAATCAGGGTGATGGTTTATATTTTTTCTCCAGCTGTTTTGGCTAGCACAATTTTTACTCCTGTAAATACTGTGAAGCTGAGGTGGATTAACACTTGTGCACATGAACGCCATGATTGTACTTCATGGGTAAATTCGTATAAAAAAGTACAACTGTTGATTTTTTAAAATACCGTGAGAAAATGAATTATGATTGTTGTAGCATCAATCATGCCTCTGGGACATGACATCATGAATGCATGTGTTATGTATAACATCTGTGTCCTCCTACTGAGATATCATCTTTGATACTCAATACCAAAAATCAATCCAACGGCTGTGACGAATTATCTAAAGTGCTAATCACCACCTCTCCTCACATGGATGATGACTGACGTAATTCCTACTTTTTTTGCTGCAGAAGCGAAAGATCGCACTTTTATATTTTCGGTATTTGCAGTAAGCTTTTTGCGCAGTCAGCATAAACATCTGGCAGTGCTCAACCACGACGTTGAAAATGACTTTAACTCATTCCACCCCAAATGACGCTTTTTCCTGCTAATATCTAAATGTCGTCTGCTAATTGTAATTTATTAATTTAGAGATTATTTTTCAAAATTTTGGATGAAACTTGCATGGCAGATCATTCCAAAATATATGCCCATGGTCAACAGCTTTCCTTGGCGCGCTCTGGGCGTAATGCGCCCAGAGCGCGCCAAGGAAAGCTGTTGACTAAGCCTTCTATCAAGGTGGAATGAGTTAAATGGCATGGTATAGGTGTGATTTGAAATATTTTGCTTATGATCTCTTTTATTATAGATGTTCGTCGAAGAGCAGGTATTTTCTAAGTAACTTGGGCAGGCTCTTCAGTTTCTGACTGCCTACGATGACATTGGGTCTCAGCTGTTTCCTGACAGCTATTCTGCTGAGATGACACAAGGGCCGTGGGTCTGTGCTGTAAGTTACATACCACTTGTACGTGTCGGCGTGGTGGCGATACAAGTAGTTGAGCAGATGCAACTGTATTTTATACCCGCACATGATCAGAAGACGCAGCAGGTTTCTGTAGCGGAACCAATCATCTTCAACAGTTTTGATGTTGAAACTTGTATCACACATTATGCGATGTAGTATCTCGGGCTTGTTGGTCGCTTTTAATAGAACGACGGCATTGTCCAGTGGCATGAAAGGCTGGACTGGACTCCTGACCAGATGAATCTCTGGCACTGCTGCAGCTCGTAGGAGGGTTTCCAACTGACGACAGACATTTCGATGAGGCATTAACACACTCAGTAGAGTACTTTTCACAAAAACACACCCTTTGTTGCAAAACACCTTGACCAGTTTACCCACGAGAACGTGGCCTTCTTTGGTGTTTAGCACCGAAAATATCAAGGTGTCCAGGAGAGAGATGGTAATATCTTTGGCACCTGATGCAAGTAGACACCTGATGATGCGGTATCGTTTGCCCGTGTCAGATTTGACTTGTGCCGTCGCCCCTGCATTTCGGAACCAGGCCCGAATGGCTTCGTCCAGCGGGGAATGTTTACCGCGATCTCTCTGGTCCAGATCACAGCCCGGGCACTCGGCAAGTAATTCCACCAGTTCCAGGAAGCCACATTTCACGGAATACGTTAAAGGAGTATCTTGAAAGACGTCCGAAATGACTGTATTGACGTTGATCCCTTGGTTGATCAAGTTTTGAAGTTTGATGGTGTCCCTTTTGTGTACAGCACTCCTAAGTAGCCGCTGCTGTCGACGGCGATCAGGAGTGATGCCAAGGCTGGAAATAGACAAACAAATAAATACGTCTGAGTAACATCAGTAAACAAACACAAACAATGTATATACCAGGATCACACCATGAGAGCAAACCAAAAATAAAATAAGTCACACTGCACCCAGGCATTATGGTTTGTAAGGATCAAGTAACATTTCCCGGCTTACCATCCACTGGCTGCTACGGGATGTTTGGCTGAAAAAAAAGATGTCGGGATTGACTTCACCTCCAAATACGCAGGAGTGGCTATATGTAGAATTCATGCTCACTGAAAAGCTAAGACAAGTTCAAATACACCAGTAGTGTATGTATGCCCAAGCAGAACACATTATACCCCCAACACACAAAAAAGGAACCAAACTAGAAAACAAAAATTTTCCAAAATCAAACGAAAACAACAACAACAACCAAACAAAACAACAGATGCAACAGATTCTGCTCACGGATGCCCAATTTGCTCAATTGATATAAAAAAGACAACATGTGTGAAATGTATTTTTAAATGTCCTTATTTCTATGAGTGAATGGATTAAAGAAAGAAAGAAAAAAGAAAGAAAGGAAGAAAGAAAGAGAGGATTCTTGGAAAAAACAAAATGTCTGGGTTCGCACCCTGACATAATGATAGTCAATAATGCAATGAATGGTGGCTGGAGAATTTTGCCGATTTCAGAGATGCACACAGGTGCGCTTGGAGCCAATAGCAGTGGAGACAGGTGATATTGTCTGATGAATCCCGTCTCAATCTCCATTTTCATGATGGAAGAATTCGAATCTGGCGTGCTAGCAAGGCAAGATTTGCAAAACATTACGTAAAAGCAAAGGACAGATGCGGTGGCGGCTCAGTTATGGTTTGGTTTGCAAGTTCTGGTCTCACAGACTTGAACTTGTTGTGCTGGATGGGACTTAAGATTTAGTCACACATAGAGATGATATCCTGGAAGAAGCAGCAGTTCCATTTGGTTTTGCCTGAATAGGTAATGGGTTTCATTTTTCAGGACGACAACGCCAGGCCACACAGAGCCAAGGTAACCAACGAACTTACGACAGACACTTGGAATATACACAGCTTGACCAGCCACCTTTCTGCTATGACCAAAGTCCGAATAATCATGCCAAGAATATCCCTTGAAGGGTTGTGCAGAAGAGGAAGACAAAAATTTCGAACAACTTCGGCATTGGCTAGTGGTAGAGTGGGCAGACATACCACAGTCACAAATACAGACACTGGTGAAATCAATGAGGAGACGAGAAGATGAGACTATTACTGCCAGAGGTGGTCCTACTAATTACATGTACTATTACATACAGCATACATATGACTTACATTAGCAGATAGCAGATTTAAAACACATGTCCATTACAAGTAGCTTTTGTAGCGTCCGTGTACATGTTCAGTCAAACATGACCACATTAAATTTGGCATATCTATTTTCAAGAAACGCCTTCTCCATTTATTCTTCAAAGCTTTTTCCAAACACCCTGCAAATCACCTCAAAGAATGGTTTTCATAATTATCATTCTGAGCATATTCTACTGCACAATCTAGGAACAGGGTTGCCTTCGCATAACCCCTGCCGTGCCAGTTATTACAAAACTGGTCTTATTTTGAGGTAAATGTTTATGTGATTCCTGTCACTGTCCGTTGTGCTTCCGCTGGGTGTGTATCTTTCTTTCGCTCCCTGATCTTTCTCACTGCCTCTCTTTCACACACACACCTACACACACACACACACACACACACACACACATACATATATATATAATTATATGTATGTATATATATGAAACCTGTATATTTTGGACACATCCGGGACTATAAAAAAGTGTCCACAGTTGTCAGGTGTCCACAGTAGACAGGGGTTTTCAACAAGAAAATTGACTTTTCGGTCCTGGACATAACTGTCCACATTATACAGGTGTCCGCATTATAGAGGTGTCCACAAGGACAAGCTTTACAGTAACTGTACATGTATATATATAAATATCCTCAGTTCTCACTGGTATATTTACACACTAAATGAAACCTGATCTCAGAAATCAAACGCTTTCCACCCTTACTATCACCTTGTCAACCTGAGGAAAACCATAGGACACTCCAGTTATATACATGGGAGGTAAATACATCAAGACATCGCATCAGCCAGACCTAGCAGGAATACTGCTCAGTACTGGGTGGGTGCCTGGATTTCAAGTCTTTCATGCACGCTGCCTAGTCCTCTGGTAATTTCACATGCTGGGTGGTGTCTAAAATATACCCATCATATCTAAACTAGGACACAGAAGTGGTCAAAATTTTATTACCATGTAGAATTCTAGTTGCCTGCTAAACGAATTTTCTTGCGGCGGGAGAGGGGCACTCAGTAAGTGGAGTCCCGTAACCAGTCGCCATGTGGTCCAGAATTGTAGCAGAACCATGTACACTTGCGTTTTTCGGGCACATCGAAGAGAGACCAAGAGGTACCTTGGAGATGTGCCTGGTTTTGTTGAGCGTTTTAGACATGTCGATTTGTTGGAAAAAAATTGGAGATATCTTCAAAATAGTACTTATTCCCTCCACCCTTCCCTTCGCGAAAAATCACGTATTGTATGTCCAGTATTGCTAAACTCTTGAATCTTCTACTGATTTTATGGCCTGTTGGTGGCAATATCCTCTTATTTGTCGTCATTTATCTTAACTATTTCATTGCTACTAAAGATTTTTAAAAAAAAATATTATGAGTCCAGATTAAAATTCTTAGCAAAACGACATGTCATTCGAACACCAGCATGTCTGTACTTGTATAGGAAAAAAAGATTGTTCAAGGTCAATGGCTTTCTTTTCTTCAGCGTGTTGAGCTCACAGAAGAAAGATGTTGACGGATGCTTCAACTGAAAGGGCTACTTGTGGCTGAACAATAAGCCTAAGAGTTGAAAAAGCCAGAAGTCATTGCCACACAACGTCCACACGACTAACCATACACTCCACTTTACGTATATATTAATGTAGTCCTTTGCGAAAATTCGTGTACGTTTATGTACCTGTTTCACCTCTGCATCAAATACGTACTCAACAACGCACTAAACCTTGTGCACACTGAGAAAGAGCAAGACTTTTTTGGGTGGTGGTGGGGAAAGAACGCTTCCCTGTACGTTTTTCTATCCATCGGGTACATAATTATAATAACCTTCCCACTTTGCGTAATGGACTATTAAAACTTCCTAACAGCAAATACCACATCTGCCAGGTATATATAGAAGAGGAACCCTGTACAGGTTTTTTTATATCCGCCGGTGATCCATCTAGGTTCCCGAGCTGCACTGTGGGGCTACAACTTAAGCAAACGAGCTCGATCTTGCCTTGCACCTCCCCATCCCTCAGGGTTGAGGAGACCCTTAGATACGTCATCCTGCTCTGATTGGTGAGATCTATCCGCTACACACGGTTACTTTGGAGGCAGTAGGTCATAAGTCTCGAACAGGGAGGGAATATGGGCACTTCGCGATGGTTACCTGCACATATGTTTGAGTGTTTATAGGACATGGCTGGACTCAAGATTTAAGATACATGGACGCTTCGATTTCCACGTGGCAGCCAGCTTTCAATTATGCCCACCGGGCATGTGGAACTGAAGGAGTCAGTTTGTGGGACCACACACACACACACACACACACACACACACACACACACACACACACACACATTTATATGTATATATATATATATATATATATATATATATATATATATATATATATATATATATATATATATATATCACAGATGCATGAAAGGCCGGTTTTTTTAATTCCTAATACTCTGCTCATTTCATCCAAGACTCTGCAAGAAATCTTTCTAAAACCCGAAAACAATATAGGCAATCTGCATTGAGAAAATCAACATTTGCATAATCACGACATACCGACATATGGGTCAAAACCGCACGTAACCTGTAAATAATGTTTCAATATCCTCACTTCATGTCCCAGACCCGTCGCCGTTTCAATTAGCTCTTTAACGTAGTACCGTGACTCTTGGGTGTTTGCTAAGGTGATCCCAACCATTTCTCTTCAAACATGTAACCATTTATGCGCTGCACAATTATTGCTTTTTCCTGTACATGCAAAATATGCTCTGTTGATCAGTACATTGATGTCAAGACAGATGCACACGCTCGCACGCATGCACGCACGCACGCACGCACACACACATACATTCATATATATATATTCCTATAAAGGAAAAAATCCCATTTAGGCCGTGCACTAATTCCGAAAAACAATCAAACTTCCAAACCGTTAAACCATCAGGCCCTTATCTGTTCCTGATTTCCCAAGTATGTTGCATTACAACACTGGGAATGTCATTGCCTTGCCGGTGACCATTTATGCACCTCTTCAATAGGTGATACAAAATGCGTTGGTATTTGTGGCATCTGAAGCATGTAGAGTTTCCCAACAGAACTACAGGAAAAATAAAATCAAACATTGAGTCAGACGTTTCGAAGAGTCTTGGTGTCTAGCAACAAGGCGCAACAAATAATCCTGCTCTTTTTGGCCGGTATATCACATGATCTTGAATATGCACAGATCGACAAATTTGAAGAGTTCTATCTATCTATCTATCTATCTATCTATCTATCTATCTATCTATCTATCTATCTATCTATCTATCTATCTATCTATCTATCTATCTATCTATCTATCTATCTATCTATCTATCTATCTATCTATCTATCTATCTATCTATCTATCTATCTATCTATCTATCTATCTATCTATCTATCTATCTATCTATCTATCTATCTATCTATCTATCTATCTATCTATCTATCTATCTATCTATCTATCTATCTATCTATCTATCTATCTATCTACATCATCATCTATCTATCTATCTATCTATCTATCTATCTATCTATCATCATCATCATCATCTATCTATCTATCTATCTATCTATCTATCTATCTATCTATCTATCCACTTACTTATTTATGAAACTTCATTTAACTAAAACACTCCCAGGTGAGTTAAATTGTGGCTTGAGAGAAACCTTTTCTCGGACTTTTGGCTACAGTAACTCAAAAATTGGTTATTACACTGAAACAAACGCACACTTTTAAATGTAAACATGGATCATAGGTAAACCTTAACAGCTTTCTTAATTAAGAAAACCCTACCAAATCCTACAAGTTTTCAGCCCTCCCCCCCTCATTACGAACACTGAAGTCTGCGCAAAACTTTAATAAATCCGCTCGCATAACATACACATAGAGTGTCGCATCTCTAATATAACGGAAAACATGCGAGAAACTAGAGAGGGAGATCAGCAAATCTCTCTAGGTGCCTTCGAAACGAGACCAGTTTAAAATGCAGCACTTTCCCATTGTTCAACATGTGGTCTTAATTACGTGTATTAGCCTAATTTATATAAATTAAAATGCTACAATTTTGATTCATGGTTCATTGGATATGGCCATGCCACAAGCTTATAAATTGACGTTCCACACCACTATCTATAATAGTTTTGAAGCAATTCAAGATTTTAGTTTTGTGTATTTGCCTAATTTGCAAAAATTAAAAGCCTAAAACTTTGGTTCATGGTCCATTGGATGCGTTAATGTCACAAACCTACATTAAAGTTACAATGGTCCTCTATGTATCATAGTTTTGAAGTTATTCAAGATTTAGATTTTGTGTATTTGCCTAATTTGGAAAAATTAAAATCCTACACCTTTGGTTCATGGTTTATTGGGTGTACCTATGCCAAGAACCTATAAAGTAAAGTTGAAATGGCACCTCTGTGTATGATAGTTTTGAAGCTATTCAAAATTTAAATTTTGTGTATTCACCTAACTTGCATAAATTACAATTCTACAACTTTGGTTCATGGTTCATTGGATGCGGTTTTGTCACAAACCTGGAAATTGAGGTTGGAAATGCATCTCTGTCTTTAATAGTTTTGGAGATATTCAACTTTTATTTTTTTTCAATGACGCTGATGAACATAATTTAAAATTCTACAACTCTCATATACTGTCCATTATATTGGCAGGTGTCACAATCCTATACAAGCACATTGAAATTGTGTATCTGTCTGCAATAGTTTGAAGTATATGGAGCTTTTAAACAAATAATTGGCCCTAATTTGCATTATTTTAAAACACCATGACTTTTCCAAACGATATGCAAAATTTCACAGGTAGGTTAGTCACCATGGCAAGTTTGGGGTTTTTCGAAATAATGGTGTCCGAGAAAACTCCGGAAAAAATGGTGATAAAGAAGAAAAAAGAAAAAAGGAAGAGAGACAGAAAGAAAGGATTCTTTAAAAGAAAACAAATGTCTGGGTTCGTACCCAGACATAATTTTCTACACTGCACAAAGTTGTAGTAGTGTGATAACATGAAAAGAAGATTTGCTTCACAGCAAATCTGTCTGTGTGTCTTCAAAAAGAGACAAGTTGAAAATGCTACATCTGGGTGCCTTCAAAATGAGACCAATTTGAAATGCTACACTTTGCCGTTGTTCAACATAATCTAAAATCTGTGTATAAGCCTAATTGGCACAAATTGAAATGTTACAACTTTGGTTGTTGGTTGTTTGAATGTGGCCATGCCACAAACGTATAAAGTGAAGTTTGAATGACACTACAATTTAAAATAGTTTTTGAAGCTATTTAACATTTTAATTGTGTGTATATGCATAATTTACATAAATTAAAATCCTAAAACTGTGGTTTATGGTTTATTGGATGCAGCTATGTCAAATACCTACAAATTGAAGTTAGAATGGGACATCTAAGTATAATAGTTTTGAAGTTATTCAAGATTTAAATTTTGTGTATTCATCTTATTTGCACAAATTAGAATTGTAAAATTTTTTATCATGGTTCATTGGATGCGGCAATGCGACAAACCCATAAATTGAAGTTGGAATAGCACATCTATCTATAACAGTGTTGAAGTTATTCAAGATTGAAATTTTGTGTATTCATCTAATTTGCAATAATTAAAATCCTACAACTTTGGTTCATGGTTCATTGGATGCGGCTTTGCCCTAAACCTATAAATTGAATTTGGACTGGCATCTTTATATATAATAGTTTTGTAGATATTCAACGTTTAATTATTTCAATGCCTCTAATTAGCATAGTTTGAAATTCTACAACTTTCATTTACTTCCATTATATTGGCAGGTGTCATAAACTTATATGTGCACATAGAAATTTTGTGTCTTTCTGCAATAGGTTGGAAAATAGGGAGCTTTTAAAAATTTAATTGCCCCTAATATGCATGTAGTGTTTCACTGGTAGGTCAGTTATCATGGCAAGTTTGTTGGTTTGGGGAATAAAAGTGTCCCAGAAAGACTCCCGACAAATTTGGTCATAAAGAAAGAAAGAAAAAAAGGAAGGAAGGAAAGAAAGAAAGAATTCGTGAAACAACAAAATGTCTGGGTTCGCACACAGCCATAATTGTGGGTTACCCCAAACAGGATTTGGTCAGGCAGGAAGTGAGGCCCATTTGCAGGCCAGCTGTGTTTAGAAACTTAGCCTCTGTAGCCATTTTACCACCGCACCAGGACCTACTTTATCTACACACTCCTTCAATGACTTCATAACTACATATGTCCACCTCTTGCTACCTTAGCAGTTGTAAGAGAATAAGCTATCCTTTCAGTTAAAACACAGATTAACTTCATAAAGTGAATATTTGCTGAGATGATAACTTCAGACGTTCGTGATTCAGGGGTGGTTTCCCCTGCCATAACTCGCTGCTGAAAATAAGCCAGCATTTTTTCATGCTGCTAGTTGTAAAAGTGACTTAACTGACAAGAACTGAACCTGCACAACACAATCATGCTTGAAATAGATAGGAAATATGTATGTGGAACAAGCTCACCTTTTATACAATATTTAAACCACCAACAGACAAGTTTGAGCACCTGCAAAAACTGGTATCAGGAGTGTACACAAAGCAGGCTGAGGTAATACAAAAAGCTGTCCAAGAAGCGCCATATAGCCTTGAAAATGACACCACTTGTTCCTGGGCCAAGCTGCAAATGCCCCTAATTAGCATAATTTGAAATTATACAACTTTCATTTACTGTCAATTGTATTGGCAGGTGTCACAAACCCACGTATGCACATTGCAATTTTGTGTCTATCTGCAATAGTGTGGAAGATATGGTGCTTTGAAAATTTTAGCCGCCCTAATTTGCATAATTTTAACCAACATGACTATTCCAAACCAGGTGCACAATGTCACTGGCAGGTCGGTCCCTATGGCAAGTTTGCTGGCTTTCGGAATAAAAGTGTCCGAGAAAAACTCCGGACAAATTTGATCGTTAGGAAGAAAAAAAAGAACGAGAAAAGAAGATTCGCTTTACGGCAAATCTGTCGAGTGCGTTCCAAATGAGTACAGTTTGAAATGCTACATTTGGCAGTGTTCGACATAATCTAAATTTATTCAAGATCTTAATTTTGTGTGTTAGTCTAATTTCATAAATTAAAAGCCTACAATTTTTGTACATGGTTCATCGGATGCGGCTATTTCACAACCTACAAATTGAATTTGCAATGGTACCTCTATGTATAATAGTTTTGAAATTAAAGAAGATTTAGATTTTGTGTATTCACCTTAGTTGCATTAATTGAAATCCAATAACTTTGGTTCATTGTTCATCATATGCGGCTGTGTCACAAACCTGCAAATTAAAATTGGAATGACACCTCTGTCTATAATAGTTTTGAAGTTATTCAAGATTTAGATTTTGTGTATTCACCAAATTTAAATATATTTCAGTTTTACAATTTTGGTTCATCAGGTGCAGTTGTGTCACAAACCTACAAACTGACGTTGAAATGACAGCTCTATCTGTAATAGTTTTGAAGCTACTCGAGAAAGAAATTTTGCATATTCACCTCATTTGCGTAAATCAAAATCCTGCAACTTTGGTTCATGGTTCATTGGATGCGGCTTTGCCACAAACCCATAAACTGATGTTAGAGTGTCACCTCTACCTATAATAGTTTTGAAGGTATTCGGCTTTAAAAATTTTCAAGGCCTCTAATTTGCATCAATTAAAATCCTACAACTTTGGTTTAGGTTCATTAGATACCTCTTTGCCCCAAACCTATCATTTGAATTTGAAATGGCACCTCTATCTGTAATAAATTTGGAGATATTCAACTTTTAAATTTGTCATTGCTTCTGATCAACATAAGTTGAAACTCTACAACTTTCATATACTGTCCATTATGTTGGTAGTTGTCACAAACCTATACAAGCAGTGAAGCACATTGGAAGTTGTGTCTATCTGCAATAGTTTTGGATGATATGGATCTTCTAAAATTTTAATTGCCCCTAATTTGCATAATTTTAACATCATGACTATTCCAAACGACATACACAATTTCACTGGTAAGTCAGTCACCATAGCAAGTTTGGTGATTCTCGGAAAAATACTATCTGAGGGAAACTCCGGACAAATTCGGGTGCCATGGAAAGAAACAAAGAAGTAAACAATCCGAGGAAATACTATAAGTCTGGTTTGGCACCTGGCCATAAAGAAAGAAAGAATTCTTGCAAAGACAAAATGCCTGGGCTGGCACCTGGACATAATTACTGGGGCTTGTGTATGTCCTTGCGATCTGAGGTGCCACACCCTGACGTGCCTGTTGAGCAGCTCTTGGGGGTTGGGGTGGGGGTGGGGTGGGGGGATGAAGGGCTTTTCCATACTAGCGTCCTGGAAGTCTATATTTACTGTACTTGCGTACTGCAAGCATCTTTATTTTCTTTACTTCCTTCAAGCCATTATTTCTAATTATCGTAATTTCTCTACCTTGTGGTTGGGCAAGCTTACTACCTGTGCCAGTCTCCTGGGACACGACGTACCCCTTCTGTGGTGATACAACTTATTACTACGTAAACAGTTGTATTGCCAAGTACACAGTTGGCTGGTCAAGTCAGATTTTCTTGGTAAGTATTTGTATACAGACAGGACCACCGTGCACGTATTTAGCTTTACGTTTGGGGATATAGATTTCCCGAACGTTACTTTACAGGAGAACTTCAAGGGATGCTCTAGCCTCAATTGAGATTGATGTAACTACTCAAAAGAATAAAAAAGGTCAACACTGTTATTCACTGCCTCTGACTGAACACTGTGAAAAACACTCACTCGACGCAACAAACGTCAGCACCATACAGCTGTACGTGTCATCCCAAAAATCGGATGTCAATGAGCCACAAAGCAGAACGTGTCACCATATGCAACAAATATCGGTGTACCACAGAGCAGCACGTGTCACCCTACACACTAGAATCAGTGTGCCATACAGCAGTACGTGTCACGCTACACAACAAACCTCAGTGTACCATAAAGCAGTACTTATCGCTACAACCTTTTCCTGCAGCTACTGCCTTGCATGAACTCTTTATCTTATTCCTGGTAAAACATAGTGATTTGAATACCGAGAACACCATACGTCTAGAACAACCTTAACCAGATACAGATGAGTTAAGACTATCGATGCCAAATAAATGTAAATTCAGGAGAGTTCTCTGATTTTATAGGCTTTACTATAGCATCAGCTGACCCTTCTAAGGTCTTACATCCTACCATCAGCATCTCCACCGAATGATAGACTAAAAGGTGAGGATTATAAAATTTCAGCGAAAACATGAATAGTGCTCCGCAGCAATAATGCTCCACCATGTCCCGATTCTATTGTTTCATCGTTCCGCCTTACCACTCAAAAGGATGTATTAAATTCATATGTGCATATATATGTGTATATATATATATATATATATATATATATATATATATATATATATATATATATATATATATATATATATATATATACACGAAAGATGTCTTTTGGGCGTGTAATATGTACCTCTTACGCCACTTCTGCCGTAATAACTGAACTTCCCTTGAAACACGACTTAAGGCAAAACACATGCATGCATTGACGTGGTAGTCTGGTAGTCCTTAGAGGATTCCGACAGCAAGAGTAATTCATATATCAGTATCAGGAGTTCTGCTAACTGCTAAAGGTGAAGGCATCTATACAGCAACATCAGATAAGGAATAGGCAAATACAAGCATACAAGAAATGACAAGGCTACTGAAAAATGGCATGGTTGCCGGACACTTAAAAGTTAACAATTGTACGTTTCAGCATATTTGCCAATAAAAGATGATTTTGTAAGCTTAGAAAAACCCATACACAGAATGGATTGATAGAATTTTTTTTTGATTCATGGAATTAAAGATCTTATAAGGTTGCCGTGTTCGTTCTTTAATTAAACCTAAACAAAATATGCAAAACGTTGTTTTTTTTTAAAGAATTGATCATTTGTAAGAGTTGATTATTCGAAAGAGTATGCAATATCTTTGAACCAAATTTATCACTTTCTTAAATTAATTGAATCACTGATTGACTGACTAGTTGATTGATTGATTATTATTTGTGGCTCACTAAACTGTTTTACTAAATACATATTGCCATACTTGTATTGAGCATTTCCTGTACTGTACGGAATAAGTTTGAAGATCGTATATTCATTATTCTCAGATTCAAATACTATATATATATATATATACTTGCATACATACATACATACATACATACATACATACATACATACATACATACATACATACATACATACATATGGGGGACTGAGGACCAGAGTCCCATACAAGCAGTCTGTGAAGTGGACCGTCTTTCTATTGGCGGACTCCTGTGATATAATGACAGTGGCCTCCTTGGGCCTAATGCTTCAGCTACATTGAGATAAGTTTCTTTTCGTTCCTTGAGTGTAGTTTGTTATCATGGCATCAGATCCAAGCAGGGTCTACCAAGCCTGGTTTTTACCTCAGCTGATTTGTCATTCAACCGACTTCTTCTCCCAACCGTCGATCGGATCTTCTTAAAGTTTGGCGGGGTTCTACCTTAACAGGGTATCTGCCAAGTCTCTTTACATGATCACGTCTAATAATTTTTTATTTTAAAAATAATTCTGTGTTCATTTTTTTTCTTGACAAAATGTTAAAAAATCTGTTCCGAAACCACTAGGTCAAATGCTGTCAAATTGCATAGAAACACTTCTGTAGACTCCCAGACATCAATTTGTTTAACAGGTGCCGCTGCGACTCTTTTCTAATTCTTTTTTTATGAATTATTTTGTGTTTTCTCTATTTTCGACTTTCCCCAAAAGCGTTAATTAGATTGTGTTAAAACATGGTCAAAAAGTATATAGTGGACGAGTCAACCACACTTGGTACACTAGATAGTGATGGTGTGGATCCCTGATTGTTTACGAAGTTAACATTTCCTGGAATTCATTCCCAAGGCCACAGGTCACTTTCATCAATTTTATTATTCGTTTGGCAACTTAAAAAATATTTGAGTCAGTACTTTCATATCTGTGCATTACAGTCTTCAAGAAAAGTGACCTTAACATGATTCCAAAGGCTTAACCACTTAATTTTTTGCATACAATGTCAGCGGAACTATAGCAATCCTATTATTTGTCATGGATTAGTGTTAAGGTTACAGAGGGAGATACTCAGTATGAAATAGAATCAATGGTTGGAAGTTTCCAATGACACCCAGCCATAGATTCTATGAAAACCTTTCGAACACTGAGCCAGACAAGGAATGGTAGTTGCAGAGACGCGAAGAAAATAACTGAGACCACGCGTTGTTCGGTCACATGATGATAGATCCGGCTGAACGTGCGGAATGTGACTCCTCCTGTTCGCCACAAAATACATCCTCATGTTTTGGTTGTACACTTATATTTGTTCACGTGGTAAAGTTATCGAGTGTTTATACATCCCCAGTTGTTGATTTGTACGCCAACTTGTTTAATGGGCCACGAAAAAGAGGTAAACAACTACAAAGTTAGCTAACCTGCACACTCATATAAACTGGCGTAGGTTTACAGGGCAACCAGCAATATATAGATATGATGCCCTGGACGGTGCTGCATCCGTCTTCAGTCGTTAACACATGTATCGCACATTCTGTCGTTTTAGGTACCGCTTGGTCCCATACGGGAAACTGGAAGCTTTGATGTCTATTTCTCTGATAAGTTTCACCAAAGTTGCAGTAGCGCAGTGTTGCATTTGCGTGACATGCAAAAACAACACTTCAGAGTTTGCGCAAGCAAAACGCACGGTTATCAGTACGGTTAGACTGACGAACAGATAGACCACGGATTGGAAGCAAATACAGCACCAGTATTTATGTTGGCCACATAGCAATGTACTGAGCGTAGCAAGACATAACCGTATGGGTTGCTGTATTATGACCAAAAGGAGATGATACCTGTAATAGAGGAAGGTGTTGTGTGCTCCAAACATTCACCCGTAATCATGCATAATCAATTTATAATCACGATTTAAAATACTTTGATGCACTCATGTGCCTTTGGAGATTCAAAATGTGTGCATCCAGAAATTATATACTAGTATTGCTGTCTAAAAGCAGCTTTTGGCTGGTCGCTATTCAGTGTCTGTTTTAATAGTGAGCGATGATCGGTGTACTATCGGTGACACAGTGAGAGATGTCGAGTGGTTGTGTCAAAACAATCGACATTTTTTTTGCTTTTTTACAAACACTAAGGAATGATTATTTTTAGTGATTAACATGTCAAATAAAAATGAAGGAATGACCATTAGCATGTTTACATAAGCACACGCACAAGCAACATCGCCCTTCTCTTTGTCGTCTTAGTCCTTTCTTCCTAAAACGAACCAAAAACCTCGGGAATCAAAATGTCTACTTCTATGATTTTTAAATAATTTTAGAACCAGTGTTGATGAGAATTTAATTGGAATTTCAGAGGGGGCTATCATAATGGCATGTCCCCAAGACAAGCTGTTGAGCCATACGTTATTCAAAGGGAAAAAGGTGCATATTCTTCCGGGGACAGTGTAGGTATACAGGGAATAGTTATTCTTACATTTTGTATTTTATTTTATTGTAAACATATGTATTTAAAGAACGGAATCGCTTAATAGTTACAAAGCAACTAATCTGGAGGTTCTCCAGCACATGCATTGACACACATAGTATGCACACGACAAACAGAACATTACAAGGAGTCTGTTGGCTATTT
>OZ026619.1:19104618-19162118 GCA_964020975.1 Hermodice carunculata | reverse complement strand
CTATAACTGCCGAGATAACGGCTAGCCCCAGAATACTCTTCGACACCTTATACATGGACACTATTGCCAGTAGCATTACAACACCACATCCTAATCGCTGAAGTGCCTTTATTAAAGCAAGTCTAGGCACCCTGTCGTAGGCCTTCGAAAAGTCTACGAAAACTACAAATAACTTTGACTCTTTCTTGAAACAATAGTTCATTAATAGTCGTAAGGTAACTATGAATTCTATGCATCCTCGATTAGGCACTCCGCCCGCTTGTTCTCTGTCCGGTCTGAACCATTTCAATAGTCTATTACCTAATACATAGTCATATATCTTCGCAAGACTATTTATCACGCTGATTCCCCTGTAATTTCCGCAATGCCCTTTCTCACCCTTTTTAAACAGCATGACAAGTTTTGCATATGTCCATGCGGCTGGATAACTGGTGATAAAAATTGTATTTAGTAACTGCGTGAGAAAAAGTAACCATTGTACTGGCAATAACTTAAACAATCCTGGGCTTATGCCATCAGGTCCACATCCTTTGTCTGGTTTTAACTGTTTTTCAATTATATCGGCGACCTCTGATGGGTCGATCGGATCGTCCAATACTGGTATAGTGATACCAGACATATCAAATTGCTCTGCCCTAAGATCCTCCACATCTGATGGATTGAGTAATTCCTCCAGGTGTCTCTTGAATTCCTCGTCAGAGGGCGCTTCTGATACATTCTCATTATAGACGCCCTTCCAATTTATAGATTTCCACAGCAACTTGCTGTCTTTTGTGTCTAATATTCTCTGCCACCTACTTTTAGACTCGTCAAAATGCAGCATATTAACATTGCCGTCTTTTCGGCTATGTGACGCACATGAATAGAGTATTTCTGATAATTCATGTGCTGCTGCGTCCCCATTTTCTCCCTGTATTGCTGGGATATCAAACTCACTCAAACTTTGTAAAAATGCACCAGGTAGTATGTCACTTGACTTTATAGCACGCTTACACTTAGGTCTGGCTTTCACATGGAGCACCGCATGATCGCCAAGTTGTCGGGAACGTTCTATTAAGTTACATGGATTAACTACCACAAGCTTCGAGAAATCAAATGAAACTGACATTGGTGCATGGTCCGAAGGCATAGATAAATCCTGGTCAACATGGAAAGCACAGACATTGTTTACTAGTGGTTCAGATGCCACACAAACATCCAGCTCTGATATCCATTCCGTCTTCTTGCGGAATGTTAGGTTACTTTTCCAGTGAGATACTCCTGTATGTAAGTTGATACATCGAATGTTAATGCAGGAATTGGCTGTTATGACTGTGCATAGACCACTCGCTCGACTGTTCTTTTGGTTTTTATCGATCCCTTTTGTTTTTTAGAAGCGGATGCGAAGTAAGTTTAACATCTATCAATATCATTACTATTAGTACCTTCTGTTTAGTCAAATACATCATCATCATCATCATCATCATCATCATCATCATCATCATCATCCGTATACCTTGATCAGTAAGTCTCCACGCAACGCCAATAGGTATCCTTCTCCATTTTGTAATGATTTATTTGTGCTGCTACTGGTATGGATTTTCGTTGCTTGAACAATAAAATTATAGTTTATGTTAAATTATAATCAACATTAGAATAAAATAATATGCTATTCATTGTTCCTAAATGAGTACCTTGTGGGAAAATAATTCTGATATTTTATGCATTTGACATGCATAATACAAAATATATAAATAAGGAATCTTACGCTTTACATGTAAGTACGTTTCACGTAAACATGAAAATGTGCACTTTAAGCACAGTATGAAGCTTTAAATAAGAGAACAATCATGAAACGGTATTTGCAGTCATCGAGCTTTTGTTTTGCTGTTTTGGGGGAATCAAACAACATGCTAATCCTTCGTGGTCAAGAAAAGAAAACAATTAGATGGTCATCTTTTGGTGAAGACTACTGAACAGTAACCTAATAGTATATAATACTGGTTTTGATATACAAAGGGACCCGAGACCATGCTCGCATCTCATTTCAACCCGCTTCGTCATCCTTTTTAGAACGGCCCTGTAATACAGTGCTGAAACACGAGTCTGGCTGTGAATTTCTTGTGGCTTCCTTTGTAGTATAATTTTAACATATTTATTTTACTATACATGTAACTATATAATCCCTGATAAAACACAATGACAAAAAAGCTGATGAACAGCTTTATAATGATTTCTTTTGAGAGTTCATTGGAAAAATACTTGAAAAGTCGGTAGATATTTGTAGGTTATTGTTATGTGCCAATCGAATAGGCTTCCAAATGTTCTCTGATTTGTAACCCTTTCATAGAAAGACTTTGAATTCAATAGGTATTCAATCATACTGTAAGCCCCATCATATATCATCTCCTTTTGATGGTCGTGGCTTTAAAATGCTGTCTGCAAATCAACACGAACTGCGAATAGACATAGTGGTGCCAAAACAGAAAGAGTGCAAGATATACAACCCAATCACAACAGGTAAACGAATACTGGCATAAATTACCCTATAAAACAGGTAACTAAACAAAAACGTACGAAAAGACCAAACGCAAAGACGAAAATGGAAAGTGTGTGCTGGGAGGGAAAGGACAAATGGCTGTGCTCGAAAGCAACCGAATAAATACTTGTTATTTGCGAAGACGAAGTATAATGTTGGAATTGTATATTTCATATCGTATGTACTATACTCCACAAGATTGTAGGGATATTAATTTTCTTGACCTATAGAGCACAAACGATATGTGTTTACGAATAGTCGGTGAAATGCGTGCAAGATCAGTAACATGTTTATGATTTGACCGCTAAACGTTTGTCACACTAGTATCCCTCTCGATTGTCAACTTGGTGTCTGTAGGCATCTGATTGAAACATATGCGCATCAGATTGTGTCGGCCATTATTCAACCAGGCGTCATACTATGTGAAGCTACGGAGTTAGAAAACAATGGAAGCATTGACGGTGTCTGATTCAATAAACACTTCTTGTCTTGATTTCTGTTCGAATTGGTTGCGGTTACAGCAGCCGTAACCCAACATGTATTGGATAAAGACATCACCGATGTGAGAACTTCCTGAGACTCGATTGATTACGAAAAAACATTCACACCAAATAAATATAAACAGTCCTCTGGTCTTTTAATATGGCATAGGCATTAGGATAAACACACGTATAAGTGGGTACTCTTCGCATAATAAGATTTCTTGGTGTGGAGATGAATTAACTTTTTCAATAACGAATTAAAACCAAAGTCAATAAAACATTCATTCATGCACTTTGCACAAGGTGCATTGATAAACCAATGTGACTTGGGGTTTTTTTGTTTGTTTTTGTTTTTTGTTTTTGTTTTTTCGGGAAATGCCACCCTTATAACAGGCACGCCGGTAATTAAATGAAAGGTCGTTTCGATGGGTTGTTAAATGGACATAATTGATTGCCCCAATTTCAGCCCTTACCTGATTGATGGTCGCATCCCGTCTCTCCGTTTAGCATCTCGTTTTGATTTAACTAAGACGTCCATAAATTAAAGAATTTTGAAAGTCTTTTATTTTTGTTTCCTTAAAAGGGACGTAGTCTTTGCTCAGTGTGCATCTTTTAAGGCCTGTTTGGAGGTGGCTGAGGATGACTACCGTACTGGCACACCGATGCACATGTTCCTTACCAGCATACTGGAAGCCCATTTATTTTCTGTTTTCCGTATTGGCTATTATTTTGGAACGGGCTCGTTGTCTGCTCACTGTACTGGTGAAACGTGAGTTACAATAGCAGCGTACTGGGACCCCTGCCCCCCAAATCCAACCCTCAAATCGACTCTGTTCAAGACTTCGTTTAAACATATTTTATTTTCAAAACCAATCAGTCAACAGGCAATGCCTATATTAAGACCTCCTGCATAAATTATGAGCACACAAACAAGTATGGTTGTCCTGCTAGACAACAGATCGCAGACACACACGGTACGTTACAAACAGGACGGATTGAACGGAAGAAGTAAGGAAGAGGTGTTCTGTTAGCTAGTGGTTATTCAACATTTATAAAAATGGGAAATAAAGTTATTAGCTATGACTTTTGGCTCAGTTATAATCTTTTCATTGCTTATAAGTCTTTTTTCTAATTTGTGACCCTTTTTTAGTAGCAATAATGTTTAAGAGTTTCCAGACCCTAGATAAATTAGATGTATTTTGTTAAATTACATCAGTGTAATAGTTTTTCTCAGTTATACAAAAGATACGATTTAGTCGATTACAGAGCTATTGTAATTTTTATAATTTTTTTACAGTTAGTGAGTGGATTGTTTTCTGTATAACTTGTGGATACTCTTGGGTATTCAGTAATAGAGTTGTTTATACTCTAAAGCATGAAATGAATCACACTCTAGAAGATGTTATTCGTCGATTTCATACAAATACATTATCTATCAATATTGACAAAAATAATTATATGGTGTTTCGATTTTTCAATGGTTGAACATTTTAGGTGATTTTCCTGTTCGAATAAATGAAAAAAGGCTACTTAAAGTTAAAACAGTTAAATGTTTTGGTGTTTGGTTTGATGAAGATCTAGAAAGAACGCATTCATTAATTTTCTAAAAAGGTAAGTAAGATAACTGGGATCTTCAAGATTAGCACACATTTGAAATAAATGTATAAATCAGATTGCGTTAGGCTTTGTGTATCTACATTTCACTCACTGTTACATTTTATGGGACATCACATATGCTGGTACAATTGATAGGACTACTAAACTTCACACACAGATTGTAAGGTCATTACATTTTCAGGTTTTAATTCACACACTGATTCTCAATTCCACCAACTTAAATTATTGGTTATTCAAAGTATATATATCTTCTTATAAATTTGCTCATGTATAAAGTTGAATATTATCTTCTTCCTGCCGTGTTTACAATTTTTTTCTGGAGTATCAAGTGTTCTTAACTATAATTCTGGACAAACACATGACTTTTATATGAGCAGTGTGGGATTAACGTAGGGAAGTTTTTAATAATATACCATGGACCTAACACATGAAAATCCGCTCCTATTCATATAAAAAATGTTACCTCCATACATCTGTTCAAAATTGACTTTAAACATATATTTGGGCTTTTTTTCGAAGAAAATTGTTTGTGAATCTCCCATGACTTTCGTTCCAGTTATTATTTTATGCTTATCCAACCAGCGCTGTCTCAGCTACGATGCACTATAAGCCCCAAAGAGATTCATTCCCTCTACTAAAATCTTGTTATATCTAAATCTATCTTTGTGTATGTTACTTAAGTTTGCTTATTTCGATGTATAAATAATTTTCATGGGCAATATGTATGTATGATTTTCAGTAAATAATAATACAATACAATAAAACAAAAGCTACTGTGCGAGTGTGTATAAATGTAAACTATCCATAGTTGGGTTTGACGATGGGATTCTGCGTACATTTTCAGTACTTTACGTTATATTTCACATAATCTTTCTCAAGATTACTTAAACTTAAAATCTTTTAGATTATTTATTGTAAAAATGACCTGATGGAAAAAAATCATAACTGGAGCTCTTATTTCCACCCGTTATTCCGTATCAGAGTGTTTAGGGTTCAATGTTGCTAAAAAAAAAAAGGCATTTAAATTTGAAGTCTCCCCTTTTTGTGGCACATTTGTGACATTGGGAAAAGTAATGAAAGTGTTCCTCAGCAAACAGACCACGGAAAAAATTGTTCATACTATCAAGACCCTTTTGACCATCCTGAGTTAAACTGTGCTTGTTCCCCCCAAAAATGAAACGAAAAAATAAAGTTTGAAATGCGTGTCTGTTAAACTTATACTGTGGGCTCGCTAGAATACCTATTCGTTCCCTTGATCTTGTACAAACTGAAATTTTCTATGTGATGACCAGGAAAAGTAATACAAACATGTTAATGTCGCTGAAAAATTCAGGATAACTTTGTTGAAATGTAAAATTATAAGGATCAATACGTCCCCTATTCCTGCCAAGCAGGAATGATACAGGCCCCCACTGGAACAACCCGCCATAGCTTTGCCTTGTCACATTAACGAAAGATCTTGATTTAAAATCCTTGCCCCTTCAATAAGGAGAACTATAAAAATGATATGGAATGTTCATTTCTGAATACAATGATGTATAATGATAATATGGGCATTAAACATTAAATCATAGGACGAACAGGATTTTGTTTTTCAATTTTAGACGATAAATTACCCTCACATAGATAGCAATATACCGCTCAGGCCAGCTTATGGTGTCTCCGTGTCATGGTTAATCGCCTTTGCTAAAGTTTCCATCATGTTTGGCAACTTTGACTCCTGTCATTTATTTTCATTTTAAAAAACTTGTAAAACAGGGATATTTGGAAATGAAATGAAAGTGATTCTTCCGGAAGCTTCTGGGTAAAAATGAAAATTTATTTTATAGATAGCAGGTGTATTTGGCGCTATATGCATAATGTATCAACATTTAAACCTTAAAACATAGTTCACATTGTGTGCCACTCGTGTTTGAATCAATATGTTTCTTAAACGGGTAAGTCTCTTGCACCAAATTGGCTTAAACTACAACTAACTATTGTTGGTACCTGTCTGAATATTCATTAACTGATATATAATAATATCATAAAGGTGTTGGTTTGTGTACCTTGAACTTGAGAATTTCGACTTTGCTGGTTTTGTGATTCTGGGGCTATCAAGGGTGGTTCTTGTTTGCTCAAAATTCCTGTTGCTTCTCTAGCATTGTTGGAAATAGTTGTCTGCTTCTATTCAGTCATTCAAATTATGTTATCAATATTACATCTTATCATCTTCAGATATTCAGTGATTAATGTACTGCTTGTTAGATATATTAAAGATTTGCTTTTATATATAGTGATGTTTGTGTTCATAGGCATTTCAAAACTGGATTGTTTTTTGTATTTGACACATAATGGTCTCATACTGCTATGTGGTTTACAACCACAAGTCCACATTGTAAAGTGTCCAGTATTTTCTGGAGGTGTAGGTAGGGGTGTTGAGGTCCTGGTCAGCTTAATCATGGTCATGGCCTTGTGATGGTCCACGTCTGGCTGCGCGTATGGTACCTGCCAGGCTTGAACAACGTACGGCTCAAATGGTGTCCTGGTCCAAGTGTAGAGGTTTATTATCTCCCCTTGCACATCAGGCTGCTGTACATGGGGATGGCAACAATTGTCTGTTCTGCATCAGCCCATTTTCCGAGAACTCTGGTAGCTGAAGTCAGGACTTCCAATAATTGACTACTATCAGTAGGGGTGCTGTATTCATACCTTCCAAATATGTGTAATTTCATCACCCTCTCATTAAAAGGATTTATTTGGTTTGTTATATGTAACGCGTGTAAGGAAATCTTCTCTTATTATTTGCAACAATGCAAAAGTCACATTGTGACAATGGAACATTTTGGTAGTTGGTAGTACAAGTGAGCTCTAAATTGTTGGAAGAAAACAAATTAAAACTTTTTTTTTTACCATAGTATGTTTTCGGGTCAGCATTCAAGTTCCGTCATATGAAATTTGCACAGTCTGCATTACTGGAAGCTAGGTCAAAGTTTAACTGAAAATCATCCGAAAAGGGTTGTGCCTGATTTGGAGATTTGTTAGCAACGGCCAGTAAAAATCTGTTTTCATGAAGTCGGATTTCCGTTCACATAAACTCAAAATTTTGGCATTCCAGATGCGTTGGACGTTCAACATTTATCGCATGGAAAACATAAACTACAATAATGATAAAGTGGAATCCACGTTTTTCTTGACTGTGGCAATCTTTGTCAGCCATAAAGAAGTTTTAGACCATGTTATAATACTGCAGGGCTGAGCGAAAGGGATTTCAACGTTGGAACGTTTTTCTTGTGACACGCTACGAATGTCAGCTTGGCGGGTTTTCGTATATATTCAGTTTGGTTGTTGGAGCTAGGGTCTGAATGCACATCCCTGGACAGAGGTATTGGTACAAATGGAAAGTCGTAAATCTACTTGTTAAAGTATCATTTAAAGTTTTTTTTATGGCCATTTGCTTCTTAGGATAGTGTTTTCGTTTTTCACAGCAGAAATAACAACCTAATGTTTGGGGCGACATTACAATGGGATGCACAGTGGATAAGTGATTGAGACGACATGACATCCACTGGAAGCTGCTAGTTTCTGGCCAAAAAGGCACCTGAATATTTCACGTTACATGCAGAGTCATGCACATAGCGTAGGCAGCAAATTCCAAATTAAATATCGGTTACTTTCAAAGCGAAAAAAAAAACCGTAATCCAGACAGTATAAAAGTATACGTGGCCTATTAAACTCTTTTCATAGCAGGGGGAAATATAAAATGCTCAATATGTAAAGAATATATTGTAATTGTTGAATGACTATTGTATATACATGGCAACAGGTATAACGGTAAATCCATAAAGCACATACATGAGGGACGGAAAGTACCAAAGTTCAAGTATAACTAGGGTAGTGATATAAATAGACTGTTAAAATCGATGTAGACGAACTACTGGTATACAGTGAAGGGGTGCAAATATCACTTCTCCGCAAAAAAAGAGTGGGTATAAGGACAGCACCGATGAACTTGAATGAAAAGATACAATGGGATATATATGTTACATATTACCAAAATTGTATTGCCCGGAACACAGCATTAATAGCATTAGAAATCCCGTTGTATTTCAATATGATGTGAACAGTGCTCGTCGAAGAAATAGAGACAAAATATCCACGTAGAGACACAACGATACACGACAGAAAAGTGTCGGACAGACTCTGGAAGCAGTGTGTTCAACAGGTGCTAAAACAAACTGTAGTAGTATGGCTCTGCTACTTCCATTCATGTCCTCCTGCTAATGTCCAGTATTAAACAGATGGAAGTAAAACAAGAGTGCAGTGATGTATTAGCGTATCGGAATACATCTAACCGTGCAAGGCAAATGCATCGTATTAGATTATCATGTGGGGGATTAAGTGTACGTTTGCAAAGAACACGACAACACAATATTATCTTATATCGTTTAGGTTACATTTTATCATTGGTGTCCAGGTATCATTGTAATGGTGATTTGTCGAAAAAACAAATCTGTGGCACGTATCACCTGGTCCAGTACTATAAGCACAGTTGTGTGTATATGATAATGAGTAGAGTCCATAGGTCCTATTTATAACTATATACATTATATTTTTTGTTTATGAACGTATATATATTTTCAATTTATGAAGCACTATAATACTTGTTCTGAAATGGTTTCGTCTTGCACACAGCATGGGATACAAGCACTTATCCAAACTTTGGTAACTGATGTCTGAAATGTTAATGATGACATTTCAATGCATATGAAAACACAGCTTTTTTACAATTAGCAAAAATGGTGAATATGGCCGCCATTTTTATTAGAATAACCGACACTAAATTCTCATTATCAATACTACGGTGACCGCTGTATATCTTATGCAGGTACAGTAAAATGTCAGTATCTATTTGTTGCCTGTTATGCTACCCCAGTGAATCACACACTCTGTTCGATCAGGGGCATCGGATGTCCTGGTTTCGATATTCCCCTAGGTTCAAGATATATTAATTAATTGTCTGGCAGATGCAAATCTGAGTAATTGCTAGATCATCTAAAATGGAATGCCAGTTTACCGCAGTTTGAATCTGTTGGAACTGCTTGTATGGGTAGGTGGTGTTGGTACGTATTTCGCTGTCGCATTGGTCCCTGCTGCTCAATCGGAACAATGTTGCTCTAAATGGCTACATGTGCCAACGAAATTAACTTAGAAACATGCTGGACCACTCATTGAATCAAGTTAATATACTGATCATTTGTTCAGGCATACTATAATAATAATAATAATAATAATAATAATAATAATAATAATAATAATAATAATAATAATAATAATAATAATAATAATAATAATAATAATAATAATAATAATAATAATAATAATAATAATAATTTTTATTATTATTACTATTGTTATCAGTATTATTTTGTAGCTGCAAACGGTAAACTGCAAAATATAAAACACAAAGTATTTTTACTTTATTGTCTACTGTACAGTTTTCGACCAAGATAACTATGGTAGTATAACAGACCGACTTATACATCAAATCTGACGTTCGTTTGCTTCGGGACCAAACCTATATGTTGACTTTCCACACATGTATATTTAATTCTCTATCAAGGCCAACCGATTTCAAATTTTAATATCATGTCCCTGTCTTAAACTATTTATGTTATATATATTTAAAAGGTACATGTATATACATACATGCGCTGCGTATATGTGTTGCCTATTATCTTGGTATATTTCAAATGTATAACGTTCGTAGACGGGAGTGTTTATGAGTACTGTTGCTGTAACTGCAAGACCTGTAATGTATGCATCACATAAACTTCAAAGAATGTGGAGAGTTAAAGTATAGAGTTTCTATATTACCTATGTACAAGCCTGTTCCGGTGGCCCCCTGCCAACAGCAGAATCAAAACAAAGCCAACTGTATTTGCACGCCTAGACTGACTTATAGAGATGTTCTTTCAATAGATCTTTTTCTACAGAATATACTTACCAATCAAAATTTACTCGCTTGTTTGTTACAAAAAAGTGCAGTGTAGTGCATATGTGTCAGATGGCTGGCTTATATATAATGGCATAGGTACGTTTGCATGTACTATTCTTCCAATAGTTATTGACACGGCCACATTCTCAATAATAATGGAACACGACTTGCTCGTAAATAACTCAAAAGACATTCAGTGAGCCTTATCCGTCACCTTTCCTCTGGTTGCCACGAGAAAACTGGCTTCTTTAATAACATGTGTGTGTACAAAACACTATTATATACATTGAAGCGCAATTTTTGTTAATGCAAACAACGTCGACAATTCTAAGCATAAGACACGATGGTAAATTATTTTAACTCATGCAAGCAGCGCAGGTCTCAGGAAGGGCTCTTTGCCAACAATAAATATGTCAAAGTCAATAACTAAAATCTGAAATGAAACTATTTACTCCAGACATGACCCCGACATCATTACTTTTATTGCAATCTTATATTGTATTACTTTAAAGCTGTTACAGATCTAAGTAATTTTATTTGTCACAGTGTACCAGCTGTGCACAGATAATCATATATACCAGCAAAAAAGTTTTTTTTTTACCTTCTTTGAGCCATAGGAAAAACAGCACAGAAAATAGACAAAATAACAATGAGTATTTTTGATAAGTGGTGATAGGGAAGTGTACCTTTCGAGCATGTACGGGCCCAAATACATACGTTTTTGTTAGGAGTATTCCTGGGCGTTGTTGACGTATTTCCCTGTTTACTAACAAGCTATCTAGCATTTGTTACAGATGTTTGTTTCACTCGTGTTTATCGCTAGAGCAAGATTGCATAACAAATCGCAAAATTTAATAATAGGTTATGAAAGGCAATAAAATTTACGAAGGCCATATGGCTTCTTGGTGGGAGTAAGTACTTCTATGATTTAGTGTGCTATCATAAGAAACATTTTCTATTGTTTGGAAATCCTTAAATAGTCATTTGTAATTTTAGGGCTACAAATATTTAAATATCAACAGTCTTGATGATTCAAAACTATAGGAAGTGATTATTTTGTTGTCAATACATATGACTAATTATGTGACTTAATTTCGTTTCATGACCCATTGGTTATATTTTAAACAGTTAGACACTTTGAGAGCAAGTAGTGTAGGGTAAGCCAATAATTGCTTGCTGCCCATGTATGTTATTTATATCAGCGCATAGGTTAGCTAACATTAAATATGACCATACTTCAAAATCTGAACCGGGTTTTCATTTTTTTTTTGTCTAATTGGGTATTGTGTGTGCGATTCCGGCCTCTCTGTAGAAAAGGTGGAGCAAAATCTGTCTCCAATTCTTAAGAGGCTCCGATGATATAATCTTTAATAAATATCACATGCACATGATGGTCTCAAACCCATAGTATGAGTGAGCACTATGTCTAATCCAAAGAATAGCTATATTGCAAAGTAGGGCCTGATTGAGTGTATATATTCCAATGACACATGTGTAATATATTCTCTGATGCTATCAAATTAGCCATAATCTGGTCGTTCCCATCCATAACAAGTTTTAAATTTGGGATACAGCGCAATTTGTGATATTCTTGACTCACATAATTACAATGTGTCTTCCCATTGTAAATGCATCGGAGGTAATGGTTTGCGAAATGTCTTTTTTCCGAGAAGCCAGTAGGTTTTCTGCATTCCTTTCCCCTACAAAAATCATGTTTCACTTGAATAAGACTTTTATGCCGATATCTGATGATCATTTTGAGAAAGGTTACAGGTTCTTAAAGTTAATGTGGCAAGCAAATAAACGATACATTTAAAAGTCGGAAACTGGACAGATGCTTATACCTGGAAGTGGGTATCAAATATTTATGTAGGTTCTGCCTCTTATTACTGTGTATAGATTGCCTGCTTTACTGTTGTGTTGGTTTTATCAATTCTTTTTGCTTATTAGGACCAGATGCCTGTCCAACAAAACAACACCTACCTATGTATAATTATCGCGACGGTTATCTTCTGTTTAGTTAATTACATTAATTACCATCGTCGTTGGCGTCGTTGCCATCATTATCATTATCGTCATTATTGTCGTCGTCGTCCCTTTACCTTGATCTGCAATTCTCCACGAAACGCCAACAGGTATCCTTCCACATTGTGTAATGATTTATATGTGCTACTACTGATATGGATTCTCATTGCTTCAACAAATAAAGTGAATAGTATATGTCACATTATAAGTAACATCAGACATAAGAAACAACAAGATGTTAACATTGTTATTCAGTTTTCGTATATGGGCATTCTCTGGTAAAATATACTGCTACGTATATTGGATGTATTACAGTATTCTAATGCTTTTTTAAGAAGCTACATCAATAAATCATATATCTTATACCCTACATGCAAGTACGGTTCATAACAACAAGGATATTTACACTTTTTGCACAACATCAAGTTCCAGATAATATAGACAACTCATAAACTGGCAAAAGGCCGAAAGCTATGCTGGGACCTTGTTTCAACCGATTTTTTTCATCTTATTCAAACTGAGCCTGTCATTCACTCCTTGAAGCTTATGTCTGGTTATTCAAGTGGTTGGATCGTGTTCTGCAATATAATTTTTAACATACTCATTTTACTATACAATGTTAGATATGACACAATCACAAGCAAGGCGATGAACACTTTTGTGATAACGTTTGAGGGGAATACATCAGTTAAATAATTGACAAATAAGTGAATAAATATTTTTATATTTTAGTACCAATCAGGTATTACTTCTAAACGTTTCCCAGGTATTACTTCTAAACATGTACCAATCAGGTATTACTTCTAAACGTTTCCCAGAGTTTTTCTCGGTATTAGATACATCTGAATATCTAGTGCACTGAGGAACCGAATGAATATATTTGAAAGCCATCTTTCATTGGCACATTGGTTCAAGTCCAGGGGCATAAATGTCGTATTTATCAACAGGGAAACGATATGACAGAGCTAAAGAAAGAAAAAATTGACAAATACTGACCTTGTCCATTTGACTGCATTCTAGAGGCCATATTCACTGTATCCCCAAACAAACAGTACCGTGGCATGGCATGCCCTACAACACCTGCGTGCAGTAACATTGTACATCCTGAACATTATTTGTTCAGACAATCCTTATTATCTGTGCTTTGGTAATAAATCAATCCCAATAAAACTTAACAACCGCTCTACCGAACATTACGCTTGAATAAATTGGCGAGGTAACAATTTTGCTAGCTCGGAAAATGTTAAGTTACAGTTATAGCAGGATTATGTTTTACGGTCATCATATTATCCCACGACATTTAAAGTAAGAAAAAATTAAAGATGCGCTGTCACAAACAATAAAAAACACGGTAAAGACATGTAATATCACGAAGCGCAAAATGTAAAGCCAAGGGAAAGAAAAGGAAAAAAGCAAACACCTGCTGTGGTCAACTGTTACAACATTCTATGTCATTTAGATCAAACGTTCCAAATTATTGGCTGGCTAGTTTTACATTCATGCAGATTTAAGCCTAAAGAGTTGCCTGGTTTTATTTCACAAAGCCACGGATGTGTTCCAGGACTTGCTATGTTAAAACGTAGCCTTTGCACGAATTCCGAAAAAAACCGAAACGCCTATTAATTTCAAATTCTTCCTTTTAATTATTTCAAACAATGCTTTCAGCATGAAAAATATGGCTTGCCGCATGTGGCGCACCCATACGTGTCACTTGAACTTCGGACGAGGTTCCCCGTCGAATATGCAGTACCCAGTATGGCACTTAAATGATATTTGCAAAGTATTTTGTGGTAACCTGTTCTTAACAATCACAAGGCCAACACCAGGTTGACCATTTACGCTTCCAAACGATGCAGTTATAAAGGAAGACAAATACACCTCCTACGTCCATGTCACCAAGAATGCTCTTTGAGTCTACTTATAATCATGTGTTGGAAATGTCGAAAGAAGTTTTTTTTTTTTTTTTTTTTTTTTGACATACCCGCAGCACAAGGACCGGTGTGTATGCCAATCCTTAGTTCCACACTTCTCTCCGGCATATGTTGTATCTTGAAGTCTGTATATACAGCACTTAAAAGATAAAGTGCCATGTCGGCTATCTCTTCAACGTGCTTACTGCCATTGCGCTCTGGAAGTCCACTGACCACCATATAGGCGTCCCCTATTGTTTCCACCTAAAATTATGCTGGCTACTAATTAAATCAGGTAAAGGCCACCCACAGCAATATAACTTATTTCAGCTTACTTTCTAATTCGTGAAACAATGCACAGGCAATTAAAGTCTCACTGTCTACTTGTTTTTCTTAACAATACGTGTAATTTCGAACAGTCCATTTCTTACAAGTTAACTATGTCAAAAGTTCAGCCAATTCCAGCCCATTTCTTTTCAGATGATTTCATCTTACTATCTAGGAAAGTGTTTTGTTCTACCTTGGTAAAAGATGCAGATGTGCAGCAAGTTGTAGATTAGAGTATCAATACGGAACAGGAGGTTATAATGTAGGAAAACGGATAAAAAAGAAAATATCAATTTTGGCGGATCTCTGTTCCTATTTTGGCTTTACCACTCAAGGAACGGCTTGCAATGAGTGCAAGTGTTGCGGTACTGTTTATTGTGATTTGTAACACACAGATTCACACTTAAATGAAAGAGCTGCGCATCCTGTTGTAGCTCCCTATATCCCCATTCTCAAAGCAAAGAATATCTAGCTTCTCTGAACAAAAGTTGAGTACACCAGCCATAATTACCTTGTAGACATCGCATTGGGAGATAATATCATCAAACATGTTATAAAGATCATTCAGCAAATTAACAATCTGGACAGGGCTGCTTTCTGCCGATATTAAATTGAATCCTACAATGTCTGAGAAGTAAATTGTGACAGCTTCGAACAGTTCAGGCTGTATCGTATCACCAGCAATTAAAAATACAGCAACACTCCTGCAAGTAAACATGAAACTCAAACAATATACCTTAACAATATGTAACGATTTTGAAACAAACTATGAGAGATATTTCAATATCAAAAGACAGGCAATTTAGAGAAATAACTTTCCAACATAAGGGGAATATAAAGCCCTTTACAGCAATTCAAATTCATTCCTATTGTATCTATGTTTCGGTGGAGTTGCTGAATGGTTGCACTTATCTTCTTAACACTAATCCTTTGGTGCACTTAGTCAAAATCAAAGTAGTACCTTTTGAGCATAGTTGCAATGAATGCGAGGCACCTACTCTGGGAAAGCTGTCAGCTAAAAATGTTCCACTTTTGGGGGGGGGGGGTGGTGTTTTGCAGGGCTCTATCCATCGTGTACTTTAATTTGTAGTTGCCACACAAGAACACTCACAAATTATATATTAAGCTTTAATAATGGAGGTAGAGCGTTTTAATGATGTTCCAGATCCCCCCCATATATATATATATATATATATATATATAAACAATGTAGGAATATTATTTCTTTTTTTGTCAGCCCAGCTGACTGAAAAGGCAGGAGACCTAAAAAGTGGTAGGCTTACCACATCTCTTTTTGTCTTTTGCGCAAGTGATAAATGTTGTAAGGCGTAAATACCTTTGCAAAAAAAAAAAAACAAAAAAACAAAAAAACAAAAAAAAAAAAAAAAAAAAAAAAAAAAAACAAAAAAAAAAAAAAAAAAACAATGTTTGGAGTCAATGGCAAATATATAGAATATAGTTGGATTATGTCAATGTAGGCCTTTGATTTTTATAAACAAACCGTTTTGAGATTTTTTTCTCAAAGATATGAGAGAACATAGACCACAATATCCAATAGTTTACAAAGCAATTACCAGATCATAATATGCCATGTTATGGAACACTTTGATATAACCCTTGGTACTTAAATTTATTTAATATTTTGTTCTGGCCTTCTTGTTTGCGTAATTGTATATTGTTATGTCGATTTGAGCCCAATAATAGTTTCCTCTCATTTAACCTTGATCGCAGTTTATGCAAAGCATATTGGGTTAATGAAGCTACCAATGTGCACATCTAAATATGCAGATAATTATAACAATGAACAGCGGAAGAATTACAAATAATATGACGTCTCAATCCCAGCTAGCCATTGGGTACATGCTCTACACTGTGAATGCTGACTTATCACCGAAGCCTAAATCCTCCACAAGTCCAACACTGGGTGTGTCGAACGCTTCTGCTGTTAATTTAATTTTATTCCTGCCACAATGGATATTGTAGAGAATGCATATATCTGCTATCAATTATTCAGGAGTCACTCACGGTGGTAGCATTCTATTTAAGAGCCTGACCGTTTTCTTTTTCTCCTCAATAAGTTCTTTTGTTCTTTGTCCAATGATGTCCTCCAGGTTATTTGTATACTTCTCCAGCTTTGCCAACATGTTGTCTACAATGTTAGATTTCCTGTAGTAACAGAAATCACCCCTCTTTTAAAATGGTATCATATGTTTATAAACATTTGTACAAAATTAATTCTTAATAGGCCATCTTGACAAAAAGTTCTATCGTGCTGTGGTATTTTTTCAAACTAGGGTAATTCGCTAGATATATGAGTTCAACTGTGGAAATGCACACGTAACTTTATTGTCAGTTAACAGCGTTGCCTGAGAAAGCCCTTAGATCATGTAACAGAGTTATGATACTAAACATTGTCGTCTTTAAATGGGTATTTATACTCTGGACATTATGTGTCCATTATTGTAATCAAATAAATGGGGTTAAAATCAACAGACTTACTGTCCTTTAGACATGGTTTTGAGCTCTCTTTGGATGTTAGTAAATTGCGGCCTGTCAGCAGGGTCCTCATTCCAACATTTCGTCATGAGATCTATCATAGCTGAGTTTATATGATCATCTTCGGTTGTATTTATCAACGGTCGAAACACAGGGTCCTCTTTGATCTTAACCCGTCGCACTATATCTTGATATCGGTGAAATAAGAAGACAAGTAACTTTATTGAAAGTGGAATTCATAAAGCCTGATGACAGGCTTTAAGGCAACTGAATAAACAGATACCTTCTTGGATGCAGAATCAAGGATGTTTTCAACCAAATTGTCACGAATTTTGTTGTATCTCAATGAAATGATTCAACTTCCCAAAAAGCCCACAAGCAATAACTGACAATTAGGTTAAATTGTATATGATTAAATTTTATTTAATTTCAAAGAATAAAGCATTGACTTGTTCACATTGGTAATTTGATGGAATGGCTGCGTGTTCCGAAGGTTTTGCGAGGCTTAGTTCATGGTGATTAACTGGTCGTTTGCTAAATCTGTTAAGTAACTCACACAAAATGCAATATATATGGGATCAGTCGTTGTACAGAAGGAAAACAACATAAAAGACGGACAGTGAGAAATGCTTGAAGTACAATTTTTTTCAAAATTTGTTACCTTTGATTGCCATGTCACGCCGTAAATATGGGGGACTGCGGTAGAGAATCTCCTGCATGACGATGGAAAAGCTATAAACGTCCCCAGCCTGGGTTCCATTCCTGGGGACTTCGTCCAGTCGTAATATCTCCGGAGCTGTCCATAGCATATCTACGAATATGTGTAATATCGCAATGAAATCACACATACCAGATGTAATGTTCAAAGAGATATTGATGAATTTTATTTCGAAGGAAAACATACCTAGGTAATATGCAAAGCTAGCAACGAACAATTAGAAAGGGAGTTTTGCTTAGTTTGTCGTATGACAAATAACTTTGCCTGACTACAATAAACTACAAAAAAATCGCTATTTCAGTTTTCAGTTCCAACTTTTGACCTTCGCCCTCAAATAGCCCTAATATACAGGATTTTAAACACTGCAACTTAGGTTGACCGGTTTTTTTTGTGCACCATTCAATGATATATACATATGTGTTTCCAAGGCAGGGCTCAAATCCATGGACTCTCGAATGATATATCCCTGTGCCATGATTCCCAACTAGTTAGGGTTAAGATTCTAAACCACCTCTAATGAGTTTTGGTTAAACAGTTTGTGTTTCTGCAACATTTGTTAGATCCATAATGGGAAGAAAAAAGGAATAATTTCAGAATACCAGAGCGCTCTGTTGCTACAGCTTTGACTACTGCCTGACCCTCAATTATTCATACTTCTGCAGTTTCTAACATCTCGTGATAATACACCTTATCAATATTTTTAAAAGATTAAAGGTCGACTCTACACATTTGGTTTAATTTGTTACTTTTTCAACATTATGCTTATATTTTATGCTTTCCACCATTAACTTATTTTTATATCAATACAATGCAAGGGCTAATTATGCCACAACGACCACAAAACTATATTACTTTCATAAAACAAGTCGTCCGTAGCATAGCGACGCGACACATCTTTGTTAAAAGCATGCAGTCCATAGTCCGTGATCTTAAGAATCCACCGAGAGTCAACAAGACAGCTGCTGCTCTTGAGGCAACCATGTGACTTCAAAACACTGGAGTGTAGAAACACCATTCCCTGAAATTAACTGACACTTATAAACTTATAACTTTTGGCTAAACATGGAATGCAATATTTAAAGGAAAGAAAATAAAAACTTGTTTTCAGTGTATAATACAGGCGGAATTTTGTTTACAACCGAATGGTAACTTACAGGTTGCCAGGTTCCGAGCAAATTAATTCGATTTTAATAATCTGGCAGATTAACACATACTTTAAATCGTCAATCCAATTTGAAGCATTTATCTCCATTCCAATCAAATACAGGTGCACACAAATCAGACACAAGGAGCCACGCATAAGTAAATCATAAAGAATAAAATCAACAGATTGACAAATGACTTTGACACATCGAAATTGGTGATTTGATGCAATGGTTGAGTGTATTTTGGGGTATTCTGCGAGGCTCCATTCATAATGGTTAAGTATTGGTACTGCTGTTCAATATCTAAGGAAAAAATATTTATTTTGCGATAGAAGGGCGACAAGAAACTGACATTGTCTGTCGAAACAGCCATAACATGAGGCTTTACTTTACATGGCGATGTAATGGAAATGAAAAAGCAAAATGCAAATGCACAGGTATGAAAGCAACATTTCTGACCTTTCAAATGCATTTACAATATTGACTTTTCTCACAAAAATTGTCATACAGACAGACACAGGCGTTTATCGTAAGTCCACTACATACAAAAATGACTCTCAAGAGTGGGAGTAAACGGATCCATTTATTTGATAAATAATAAAAAATAAGTCGAACTCTTATTATGACACTCACCTTGGCTAAATCCGATATCATAGAGTTCCTGAAAACCCAGTCTAACGTTATTTCTTCATTTTTAAGAATTTCCTGGGGAAGAAAAAAGCCAAGACAGCAATGAGCACATGAAATCAACATTGCAGCTGAATATCTAAATCATGTAAGACCCCTTTTCACTATGCAGTCAAAACTCTAAAAAACTAAATATAGGGACGCAAAAACATTAAAGGGACGTAATAATATGCCAGGAAACCATTGTTCTAAATGTCCTCGTGAAATTGTACCGAGAGTTGTAAAACTCTGTACATATATATATATATATATATATATATATATATATATATATATATATATATATATATATATATATATATATATATATATATATATATATATAAGATAAATGTAGCAATCAATCAATCATTACTTATTTATCCTTCAATTCAAATATGTATAAAAGAAATGCTAACATGTATGCATGCTTACATGTTTGCCCGTAATAAAATAACTCAGAAACTACTTAAGCACATAAATGCCTTTTTTACAGAGGGGACATATTTAGATGTTGCAAACATTAGTACGTTTTCTCATCAATTTGAATGCTGACCAAGTTGACTGCTCTTTGCATTAAATTGATTGTAAACTGATCAGCTCTCTACCACAGGCAGTAAATGACCAGAATGTTAAAGGCTGAATTTTGCATCTTAATGTCTTAAACTTTGAATGACCAGCCAGTGGACAACGAAAATGCTGGTTGTCAGTTGCATTTGTTTGGCTACTGCTTGAATGCCTTCCGATAGTTAAATACAGGTTTAAGTGCTTTTCCTGCAGAATTTCTCAATAAGAGCATATAAGAGATTTAGAATGTAGATAATTCTACAAAGTTGAAAGAAAAGCAAAACCAAACAAAAAAATAAATAAAACAAAACAAAACAAAGAAACAAAGAAAACAAAACTAAAAACCAAAATACGAAAACAAAACAAAAAGAAACCAAAACAAAACACAAAAAAAACAAAAAAAACAAAAAAAAAAACAAAAAAAAAAAAAAAAAAACAAAAAAAAAAAAAAACAAACAAAACACACACACACAAAAACAAAACAGGCAAAACAAAATCAGAAAAAAAAAACCCAAAAAGACAAAAAAAACAGTATGCTTGTAGCAAATGCCAGACAATATTTACTCTTCATCGAAATTGGTCTAGGGTCCTCACGTCAGCTTTATATCCGTAGTTGCTGCCGTATGCCATGTAATATGAGTCAGTTTGGTTTTGAGATTCGTCATTTCCTAACAAGCTTAAAATGTATTTCAACCTTTCTAATTAAAAACAATGCACGCATATGTTAGATACCTGGAGACTGCCTCTCGAACAGTATTGCACAAGGACACAGATACTGGGTGGATCAACGCAGGCCCCCACAAACCGATTTATGTTGTCGTGTTTGAACTCCTTCATCTATCATATTACATAAAAAAATAATTTACATAAGTATTTGTTATGCACTGACCACAGATACCCTAAAGGTAATACATATCGGTGAGTTTGGACGAAAAGATCTAACCCCAAAATTACCATTGACTGTTTTGAGTTCAATTATAATGCAGCCCTCTCAAACAGTTACGTGTTTACCAGAAGAATATGTAAGATTTTATAGGCCTTTTGTCGTTAATATTGGATATCATATTGCTTCATCTTAAAATTGACTTTACAAAATGCAGACATGCATTAACATGTATCAATCACATTAACTTACCGCTTTCATTTCTACCAAATCTGTGCGACTGAGAATTGTGGATGGCATTTCCACAAATGTGACAAGTACAGCTTGCTCTTGAAAAAAACCCTTCCTTGTAGTTCCCTGCCACGAATTTTTAACATCGGATGCTGAAGAGACCCTGTGCTTTGCGCTGCTTTCCTTTTCAATAAGCTGCGAGGATACAAAATCGGCTGTCAAAATTGTGCGTTATCTACAGTGATAAGTTTCTTGAACGTTTAGAAATTTGGATATGTTGCGTCACGGGCGGAGGCAAAACTTAAACTATTTTTTTATCCTGGCTCTTTTCAATAAGCTGTGTGAATATAGACGTCTGCTGTCAGAAATACATGATATTCGGCGTTATTAGTTTCATGAACGTTTAGATATTTAGATTTGTTGCGTCAGGAGCAGAAGTGCTTTAATGATATACCTCACTTAAAATATAAACTGGAAATTATTTACCATTGCAATATCATTTCAAATTGAAATTTTGAATTGTTGATAATGGTGGCAGAACCTGACCAGAAATTTCACAGTTGCAAATAATACGTGACACCAAACGCTTTGACCCAGTGATAAATTAATAAGCGAATATTATCATGGTGATTACAAAGGAAAAGTGTATGTGAAGCAGCCAACCTTTGTATACCTGTGTTGAACAAGTAAAGTGTTCTGTCATAATATTGCTGTTTCAAAGTCAAAGTTAAGATTTTATTTCAAAAGAAAAATTCCCTTTTTAAAAGGTCTGTACCGCAGAAAACACGAAACGTATACAACATGTGACTAATGGATCCTTGCATAAGATTTCTTCTCCTGGAGAGCAAATTAACAAAAGATACTCAATACTATAAATCATATCTCCAAAGTAAACATCGCATTAAAATAATGGTAAAATATAGTTTGGGTTAATTGATGACATATGATATTCAATTCCTAAGAGAGACAGCCTATAGGCGGTAGTTTCAACCGGCGGCAAGTGAAATAAAAAAATGAAAAAAAAAAAAAAAGAAAGTCCAAGACCAGTTAAGCCTTATCCCGCATTTACATCTTTTTGTTTGCTCCGTTTGTAGAGTTATCTTTGTGTCTCATGGCATACGATCACTACCTTTGAATCCGATCATTGTTGTGTTGGAGATCACCACAAATAAATAGAGTTATATCGTCGTGTAATATTGTCTCAATACTGCGAAATTACGAATTAAGTTACCAAATATGAAGCTTCTTGGAGTTCTCTCCGCGGCCTGTTTGCATTGAGAGAACCGGTTATGGTTCAATAAACTCAGTTGTGCATGATGAATTGATATTAAGAAACACGGGGATCAAGAGTGGTTTCACATTCACAACAGTGGAAGGCCGCCAGCTGTATGGATTTCAAATCTCGTGGTTCTCCGATCACAAACAGTAAGTTATTGTGAACTAGTTCTTGTTGATTTTTTGCAATCCACCCAAGGGCAGGTTGCACAACTCTTCTAGGGTCTTGCTGTTACAAACACATTGGTTGTTGAAAACCACAACCAGTTCCCTGGAACGACAATAGCACGAGCAGGCTGCCATTTTCTGCGTTTAAGTAGGTACAAGGTTCATACACACGTTTCAGTTGTCAGTCTTAAATTAACAAGGTGTGTATGTGTAAGATCTCAAAAATCTCAACAAAACAAATGATTGTATATTGGACTCAGAAGTTTCATGATACCTCTTCTTCTAGTAAATGTGACAATGAAAGTGATAACTTACGAACCATTTTTTGAGAAAATAAAGGTGCAGCTATAATGTCAGAGTTTATGTCAGAGTTTATGTCAGACACGAGTGCGTTTTTTTGGACACTTTGTCCCTTAGAAAAAGACATTGGCTTCTTACCTTACTATTGCTTACTGTTCCATCCACAAACTCTATCTGATCATACTGAACTTTCCAAATCCTTCGCATGAAATCTTGTTCTTGTTTTCTTTTCCTGACAATATAACATATTTTGTATATAAAAAGTACACCCCCAGTGTATGTTAAATAAATAAAAAAAAATAGCATAAGTCAAGAACATTTTATTCATATCCAATGAATGGTATAGTGTCAAAATATGCTTAATAATGACAAATAATCTCCCATTATTATAATAAAAGGGTAAGGGATTAGCGTATATTACTCTGTTTGTATTGACTGGCGCACACACACACACACACACACACACACACATATATATACATATATATATACATTCTTTCATACATATAAATATACATATATATATATATATATATATATATATATATATATATATATATATATATATATATATACGTATATATATATTACAAAACGAAACAATCCCTTAAAAAGGAACGGTAAATATGATAATACATGATTTTGTTGATATGCATAATGATGTTTTAATTTATTACAAATCATATGAAACAAAAGTGGTGGAATTTCTCAGATGTATTGTTTAAATACATGGGTCATTAAAATTGTTTGCAGCTGTTTGAGAATATTTGGTGCAAAAATGACAATATTTTTTGCAACTTTAACTTTTAAATAGTCGTATTTCTGAACATTAACACAGCTATATATATATATATATATATATATATATATATATATATATATATATATATATATATATATATATATATATATATATATGTATATATATATTGTGAGAGAGAGAGAGAGAGAGAAACAGATAGAGAGAGACAGAGAGAGAGAGGATAGTAGACAGAAACCTTTACATAACCATTTGCAGAATGGCAATTTAAAAATTTAATTACTAGAGTCAAAATTTGATTTATTCAACCCTGACATAGTTTCCAAATATGCGTCATTAGTGTCATAAAAGGTTGCAGCTAATTCATTAGGTTCTGTGCACACATACCTGCAGGATGGCTTTATATTGCGAACAAAGTCCAATTGATATATCTGACCTGTATGTTTATTTGATGGGTACTGACGGACAAATCAACATCTCTTTCATATGCAAGCGTGTGTAATATCTTACATATTTTGAATTATAAAGATAACTTACGTGGCTAGAATAGTTATTCCAATGGCCAGAGTTACGATCAAACATGTTATCAGGCAGCTTATTGTAACTAATAAGGTTACAGGAGCCTCTGTAAAGAAAACATAGTGCCCAGATGAAAGCACTGTTTTGGTACTTTAGCTCTCCATCATTATCCTCCAAATATAAGCTACGAATTAAATAAAAGATCTTCGTAAGGATTTTATGCAGTGAAGCCAGGACAGTGTAAAATACACACCCTCTTTTAATTTGTAGACTAAACTTGTCAGTTGCACCTGTTGCAACAAAAATAATAGATCCATGGAAGCACACAATGGCTATGTTTTAAGTGTTGGTTGATATGCATTTACCAAGCATGTTTATGTATAAAACAAAAAATCCATTACAGCTTTCTGTTGCAATTGCCTTAACCGTGGCTATGACCCTTTGAAATAAATATAGTTACTACTTTAGTAAGTATGTATCCCAGGCTCATAAAGTAAGGTACAAACCAGATATATGTTTTGGTGGTCTGCATTTCTCGGGAAGATAATCGCACTTATTAGGTGTATCAGGTGGTGGTTTTCCATTTATGGTGCCCCAATAGGTTTCATTGAGAAACTTTGTCACCTTTCAAGAAAATCAGTCACACAAATCATTTTTCCAGTGCAACGATATTGAAGTAATGTAAGGATAGTAACAGTTCATGAACGAAGCGTTTTTACAAGTTCCATCTAAAGACATATGTCGAAACCATCAAACACACACACACACACACACACACACACACACACACACACACACACACACACACACACACATACACATATATATAAACATATGCATATATACATATGAATACATATATACATATATTATATATATATATATATATATATATATATATATATATATATATATATATATATATATATATATACTATCGAGGTGCATATGCTGATGAATCTGCAAAAAAGAATATTTACTTTTGTGGTATTAACACATGAATTTCAACTGACAATCAAAACTGTGATATGTAGGGGACACCTAATTTACATGGATAGGAATTTCCAAAGTAAAAAGGCATGCATCCAGTGCGAGAAAGCTATCCTTTATTTTTATATTTCACAAATTGCAAGTTGCCTCTGCTCTAAAGTTAAAACTAGAAATTTTACATAAAGGCATACCATGGAATGATTATCCCTCTCAACTCTTATCCATGGTGTATATTTGAGTGCCCAGGGGGTATAGTGCCACACTGTGTACTCATCAATTCGCTCGCCATTTTCTCCTATGATGAAGGTACCAGATTCCCCTGTTGAAGAAATTAACGTAGATGTCTTACAAGGATTGTAAAACAGGCCAAGCATATGTTAATCTCTTTCCATGACACTGATTGGCGAGTACTTTTCTGCCAAGTTTTTATAGTGGAGGAAACTAACTGAGTGAGAAAACCACTTTGGACAGTCAAGGTGGCAAGAACTCATCCTACTTGCATCACCAATGGCGAATCAAACCCAGGTCGCCGAGGTGAAAGGCTACCATATTACCACTCTGCCTTTATTTCCAGCAGATAGATTTCATGTGGTACTATCGTCGTTGTGTATTACTCACACATAGTATAGAGCACTGCATATATATACGTATGTATATATATATATATATATATATATATATATATGTATATATATATATCATAATATATTAATAACTAGATATGTTGGCTCTCTGCTGATGATTCAATGTAACAAGTCCTAAGCAGCAAATTGAAGTGACCAGTTCAAACCTTTCACTGTAGGCATTGTTGAATTTATGTACGTACACATCGTCCACAGGAGGATGCTCTCTCTGCTTTAAATTCATTTAAACTTACTAAATACCATGAGAGGTATTTCAGGAAAAAAAGGATTCTGTTTGTATATCTGTGGCACCCATCCAGTCTATTTTTACCTGAGTTTGGCTGAAACCAAGATTAATTTAGGAATGTAGGAATTCAAAAGAATAGGTAAGGGTAATGAAACACCAGGAAGATGATCGGTGTGCACCACGAACAGAAAATTCACGCACACACACACACACACACACACACACGCACGCACGCACGCACGCACGAACGCACGCACGCACACACACACACACACACACACACACACACACACGCACGCACGCACGCACGCACACACACACAGATAGTGATGTGCGGAGTGTTACTGTCCATCTTTGTGGACAATTACCTTGCTCGCATAGAACGAAGATGGGGGAGGGGGAGTCCCGGGTACGCTGGTTCTGTAATAATTTTGCTCTAGTACAATGTAGTTAAAAGGGATTCCACTACGGAATCCTTTCAAGGTAAGGCGAGGGATTTCAGTACGTATATACACAAATGAAGATGCCAGTTCGCTAGTATGAAACACCCCTTATATCTCCCTGCCCCCTCCTCACAATGGTTTTAAGGCCTGGAAGTGTCCTATATGAGGTAACACTGTGTGCGGGAAAACCTGGCAGACCGAAATCCTTTCAAAATAACGCGAGGGAAGCTGTACACAGTGGACAGACAATGTTGAATTATATATCAATACAAAAAAGACTATACAAGCCAGATGTACCGTTGGATAAACACATATGTGCATTGCTGGACTATAACGCTCTGTTCAGTCAAAATGCCTGTGCACTAAGTGAAAAATACGATTTATGTCGACCTGTATGGGATTCGAACCCACTACCTGCGGCACATTCGCCTAGCCAAATGTAAAGTCCAACACGCTGACCTCTAGGCCATCGGGACAACCCCAAAAAAGGTTGACCAAGGACCCAGGGTGATGTTATAGCAGGTGTGGCTTGTACATTGACACTAAAGTCCAAATATGACAGCTTTTCAGGACTTGTTACTTTCATGATGACTAATTATATCTCATTTCACACTCCTACACGGAAAATTGTCTTTTTTCTATTTCTTGTTATATTCTAGCAACAAAGAACAATATGCTGAGAGTACCAAAAAAGGATCTTTTGTAAGAAAATTTTCAGCCACATTTCGTATTTCTATGCTGCCTCTAATTTAGTAGTTGAGGTCATTGCGAAACTTCATGGAATGACGGCTATTATTTTACCATGAAACGCGCAAAACCTGTTTTAAAAGTTTGTGAAGCATATGCGCAGGCTAAATAACTGCGTGATCTCTTCTTTGTATAAAAAAGTGCGGAAATGGACATTTTTAAATAATAGTGACATTACTGAATTTTATACCTATCCAAAAAGGTTCACTGAGCATAATTCGCCATACAGGTTCTTATAATACTTGGGCCTAGAATCCACCAGTACAGAGACATCAACTAATATGTCCGATTTGGTACTAGCTCTATTCTGTCAATGCTAACATATTCCCACAATACAGTTTGGAAGAAAACGAACAGAAAGCAATACGCAGAAAAAAAAAACCAGAGCGCCACCTGTGGAACAAGTAAATTCCAGGAGATCCCAAAAAGTTAGCTTCGTAGTGCCAAGTGGTATCTTAACTGAAGATATATAACCGATATATATATCCGATATATATATATATATATATATATATATATATATATATATATATATATATATATATATATATATATATATATATATATGTGTGTGTGTGTGTATGTATGTATGTATGTATATATGTGAAACGTGACTAACCCTTGCATCGATGGGGATTTAACCTCCAAATAAGGAACATATCCGCAAAGAAACAATAACTTGAGTTTGACCACTTAAACAGAAACTCAACCAATGTACCAGTGAGTTTGAAGTAAATTTGGTGGAAAGCATTAAAGAAATTGAATATGTGAAGTACAATCCACTCATTGAATTGTATGTACTTAAAAATATGTACTTGAATTGACGAAGCCAAGGACATAATCACTTAGAAAACAAATTAGTTTTTCTGTTTACAGGTACATTTTGACTGAATTTCTGAACCATTTGACTGACGATTTCGGAGACGGAGTCAATGATGGTCGAAAAACAAATTAATTTAAAAACGAAATAATTGCAGTGCCAAGTACTCCTATGCGGATCCTCCGGCAACAACAAACCATTCTTCTTTGAAGTGCTTTCTGGTTTATTGACGAGGTGGCAGCCCAATACAAAATATCTATTAGCTTGTTGCAACTCATTCTATGGTTCCTGCATGTACCTTCAGCCTCATGTGAATAGTATTTACATTGTTTACCAGCTATATATAACACCGGCTATGCACAACAGCTCAGCTCTAGAAACGATACTGAATCCACTGTCCTTACCTTAATAGAAATTATGATGTTTTCATTTATACAAAATAAGTTTTTTAATAACGATAGATTAAGATTTGTATTGTCTGTAAGGGCAATATCCATCCTGGTGCTTAACTTTAAATAACTTACAGAGCAGCAGCTGCTTAGTCATTGTGAAGATCAAAAATATCCAAAATCATGTACCCACAACAACAGATCACACTGTTGTGAGCCTTTTATATATATACTATATGCCCTGTAAACATACATGAAACAATTTTTATGCCCGATTTAGGAATTATTTTGAATATGTATAACATACCACTTGTTTTTTTTTTTGGGGGGGGGGGGCTGGCGATCGATGGTGAAAGTTTTGGGTTTGATATTTATCGTGCAAAAAAAAAAAGCACGCAAGGTGATTCATCTGCATGACACACTTGTACTAACATATATTCCGCTTAAGGTAATGTCCGACCTGGCAAAGTGACCTCACTGGAAAGCCAAATATCACAGAAACATCCCTGACATAACTAACTTATTTACTCAATTGATAGCAAGTTTTGCAGAATCCCTCTGGATTACAAATGGAACTCAAAGTCAAAAGTTGGTGCACAACCACAAGCACAAGGGTAAAATGAGTCTTTTCGAAAAGTTTGGTTATTTCTTGAAAAAAAATATGCAGATGAAACGGTCAAATTTGTGCTGTTATAATCTCATACATCAGAGTTTTTGTTCAATAGCTATATCTGATTATTTAAAACAGTGACATAAACACTGGAAAGTGTTTGCTGTTGTGAGACTGATAAAGTTTGTACGATTAGTTAGATAAAGTTTAGATACTCATTTAAAAAGAACTGATCATTTCATAAAATATCCCCGATATATTTTGCTCTAGAGAAAATATTTAGAGCAAGTCAGTTCTCACTTAACAAAGATTAGAGTTTTCGTTGTGGAGAAAAGGCCATGTGAAACAGACATTTTAGCGCAGATACCTATTTTCAGTAGTCAAGATGAAAAGGTTAACACAGTCCATCGACTACCATGTTTCAATGAAAGTATTTTGGCATCTTCATCAGATTGTATCGGGGCTAGAACTACTAAATTTGGACACATAAATGATTACACAGATGTTAACCAACATGTCCCCAAATTTCAAAGTGAACAAAATCATTGCAAATAGGTTGCATATTGCATTAAACTAGGATATTCAGGCTGTTTGCATACATTAATTCTAAATGTTTCTGTGCATTGTTTGATATATAGATTTAGAATTATAAATAATATCATGCTTCTCATTCTTAAATTTTGTTTCAATGCTCCTCTTATCTATATATCCTTATTTCTTAATACAATTAAACTTTACATGAAATAAGATCAAAGATTTTTCATTCAATAAAATGTCAAAAAGCCATAATGTGAAACAACACTTCACCAAATTTCAAATGTTCACCATCTCCTTGTATGAATAAACCTGAGCAGAACTTATTTTCTTTCACTCATGAATATTGTGTCCTTTTGCAAAATATTAATGTTTAGGGCCAATATGATGCCCTTGAGAAAACTACCATCTTCCTGAAACCTATGGAAATCAGTATTGTGTACTGTATCATGTAATAAGACAGTGTATAAGCCCATCACGGGTTTCCATCTCTTATGTGGCTATTGAGTAATTTAATGATGAATATTTCTAAGGTCGAGAGGACCGGTTTAAAACCACCAGTTGCCTTTAATGGGTGAACGCCTGTCTCAAGTCAGGAGTGAAATTTGTTTCTTCACATTGGTATTGGAAGATAAATGTTGATGCTTCGGCAAGTCTGGAATCTCTTTACTGTCATTGTTGGGTTTGGAATTTATGAATATGGATCATTTTTTACTGTATTATTTTAGGCATACACTTGTATATAATAGCCATCAATGTATATTATATATAGCCTAAGTACAAAACAAGAAAGCAGTACAGATCTACCAATCCTTACACGTACCATGCCATGTCCTTCCTTTGATCAGTTTGTACAGTTCCCCTGCTACCCTGTAGTTTAATCCTTGCTGAACACTCATATTTACCGCCGTAAGATACGTCATTGTTGCGTCATAAGTGAACACTGCCCTGATGTCACCCTGGCACAAAATTTGATCACTCGTTATATGTTGTGAACCATCCTGAGTGATGAGCTTTGCTCTTTTGGATATATATATATATATATATATATATATATATATATATATATTACGGTTTATTAGAAAATGATAGCATATATGTGCCTCTTTATTTTGAAAGGTAATCAGTCGTCAGTATGCCTTTCCCTTAAGTATAGTTTTAAAATATTGCTTTGAAAAGTTTAAACAATCCATTTGCTTTATTTTATCATATAAGCCAGGATAAAGACTGTATCACCAGAGATAAACAATAATGATATACTTGTAAATGAATCTGTGCGATAGGCATGTGGAAGAAGTATTGGGTAAGTTTATCGAAATTTAGCATATAATCATTTTGCAGAATACTGAAATTAATACATCACATATCAGACTATGATGTAAAGAAGAAAGTCCACAATATGTAATTTGTGAAGCTATAGTATCCAATAACAGGTTAGAGTCATCATCAAACTTCAGAGATCTAATAAGATCGAGAAAATTATCTAAGTACATAAAAATTAAAGTGGTCCAGATATGGAACCGTGTAGCATATCAGCTTATTTTTTCTTCAGAGGATTGATGTTTCATAATTACATGTTGTTAACAATTTTCTAAATAATGTAAAAACAGTCTAGTATCAAATTTTCTGGTAAACCATTTTCCTTCATATGTACAAAAGATCAAACTGCCAAACTTTGCTGCTGGCTCTACCGATATCTAACACACAAGTCCTTTTGTGGGTCAATGGCAATGCATAATTTATGAAAGATTAAAACAATTAGGATAGATATACCTTGAAGAATTCATTGGGGACTGCAATTCTCAGTGTAGCATATTCTGAATAATATCCACGTTCTGCTGTGGAACATTCCTAATGTAGATGGTTCTTTGACTTTGAATGCAACTGGGACTGGTGATACAGTGTCTTCTCAACAATCAAATGTGTTCAATAAAGAAGCACCTGACGGCTGAAAACTTCACTTCAAACATGTTAATTGAGCAATTATCATGTATAAAGTAATACTTAGATGTCAGTATACTGCCAGCTCAAATATAACATTTTTAATCCTAGATCTCGCTTGCACATCTGGAGCAAATGTGTGATATCTGGGAAATTCAAGCATTTGTGAAATACTTGTATGTCTATCTTATTTTGTCATTGGGAATTTAATAACTAAACAACCTGAAATAGATACAAGGGAAATGCATGATTAGTGCAGAACCATTCCAAGGATGGGAGGTCGTTAATGGAATAAGAGTTCTATTAAAACATATCCTATTAGTTACATAACGTTACCTCTTGACCACACTTGCCAAAACCTCTGTGTCTGGCCAATTCATCCAACACAATTGAATTGTGTTATTCACTCAATTATTCCCCAAAACCTGATTGTCCCAGACTCATTATTTCTTGGTTCCTCTTGGAGCTGGTGGTGACTTCTGGCATGCATACTTCCGTTACCCACTCCTAAATGGCATGGTCAGATAGAGATGAAACCCCTGTGAAATTTGTTAACAAACACTGTTCTAGTGCTTAATGCACGTTACTGTGTGCGGAAAATTTGTTCTGAGAAGGGTCCAAGACTTTTGGGAGGCAACGGAGGCTTATATTTGATATAATCACACCTGTGGAAATGTGAGGTAGAGCTGGTCGTTTTGGCTTGAAACTGAGATTTCAGCAAGGGGTCTACATTATCAGATCGCAAAGAGAGGGCGAACAGTCCAACCAGGCAATCACAGCTTCGCACCGTGGCATTGGGGCTCAAGCAGTGACCACTTCTCTTTCACCCTTGTTGTGAATAGGCCAGAAAATGGATTCATTGAACCCCTTCAAGGACGCCTGGGACACAACCATGAGCATTGCTTTGGTTGTTGCAAGCAACTTGGGTCATTTTGCTCTTGTGAGAAAACATACTGGTTGTGTGTTGATTGGGGAGAGGACAAGTGGCTGCTTTATGGACAGGACTGGAAGAAAAGTAACAAGGCTAGGTGTAGGCAGCAAGTTCTTGATGCCAAATAATGGGCTTTGGACTCCAAACCTGAAACCCCTAAAGGCAGTAAGGAGAGGAGGCAACTAAGTTGCAATTAGGGAGGCAAGGGATCATCTCGAGGCGATCACAAGCCCCCAGGACAACCTTTGGTGATGATCCATGCTCAATTAGTCAGTAATCCAAAACTTGTCTTTGCCTTGGAGTATATGGCTAGGAACACACAGATGCAGGCTGACATGCTCAGGGGACTGATTGCCCCTTCTCAGTCTTTCAATTTCAGGACCCTTCAAAGTGGCAAGCTAAGCAAAACTTGGATCTCCTAAGATCTCTGTCCCCCAGTTTGAGTGGTCGGGGTCCAACCAGCACAAATTGGTAAGGCTAGGATGGAAGCCTATTGGTTCTTGTCTGATCATCTCAGAACCCCAGACTATTTTCAGAACAGCAAAGCCCTCACTGACTTCCCAGCTGCCAAGTTCGAGAGCACGACAGAGGTTTCATGGAATGGGTTGCAGATAAAATTGCCAGGGTGGATGGAATAGGGGGGCTTCAATCCTCTTCTCTAAGAGTTTTCTCATCTCGTTGGAAAGTGCTTTCATATTGATGAGCGACTTGCAGAATACAGACATGTTCATTGTGCATCATGGGCATTGCTGCCTTCCTGTCTATACCAGTGAGAGGCACTCAGTTAGAGCTCAAGAATGATGGAGGGGATCTGATCAGCCATCTGCTCAACCCTCCTGCACATCTTAAACATTCATATTGGGATTGATTCTTATCTGTCAGTGGTCATCATATCATTCTGCCCCAAAAGACTGGCAGACAGGCATGTCCTACCACAGTGGGACTTCTTCTTGGTATTAGTCATGAAGAAGTGGCCCTTTGAATGTCTAGAGGACCCTAGACAGGTGGACCTCAAGTGATGGACATGACATTTCAACATGCCCCTCAGGGCATCAATGGGTTCTAGCGTATATCACTCTCAGGGTTTTGGCCAGGTTTAAGCATTTAGGTCGGCATACCAAGAGTTGGCCAAACCTTATTTCAGACTGGTATTCGATGGTTTTCCTTGGTGTCCCTGGCCTTGAGCTGTTGGACCCAGATTTGGACACTGCCTTAAAGAAGAGTATTAGATCTGCAGGCCTACAGGAGTATAAGTGAGAGTTATAACTTGAAAGGAGACGATTATGGCTTATAACTGTCGAGTGGCGAAGCCCCGTGACAGTTGTAATAGCCATAATCGTCTCCTTTCATGTTATAACACATTTGTCATTGGCTGGTAGGAATGGTCATTTGTGTTTAGGTCGCATCAGTGATTTAATGATTGAAAGCGTATTATCTGTCAGTTACATAATCAAATTCTTACATACACGTGTGCCAGTGTCATTTCACTTCTGAGTCACTTCATTCGTGATTTCGCTCAGGCGTTCAGGTAGTTTGTGAATCTGCTAGCTGCCACAAAATGGAAGATGACGTGCCTCTAATTTAACTTGATAATATTGCAACTCAGCAATTATTTTTCCAAAGAAATGACGGCACCGGCAGTACTGGGAGGTATGTTGGTTTTTATTTGTAGTGTTTTTACAATTTCACAATCAAAGTTTGCTTTGCGTTCATGATATGCTACTGCATCAAGACTACTGACCCGGAGAAGTTTTGTGGCTGATGGCATAATGCGTGCTGGTACTTGAATGGAAAGTTTTTATCATGGAAATTCAGGTAAATCATTTCAAATTTTATTGTTAGACATTGAAAGGGTTAATTCGGAAAGAGTGAGTTATAGGTTTTACTTAATTCACTCTTTTTGCGGGCCCTTTTTGCGATTATTAAGGGTGAAGGTCAGCCCAAAAAAGATGCATTATCAAGTTTCATAATATATTCTTTTTCATAATCAATGGTTATGGGATATAATCAACACTTTTTGAGTCTTATGATTGGCTAATTCTGCCAGCCATATGACAAATCACCATAATCTACTCATGTGGCAGACAGCGATCAGGTTGGTGGGTGATTTGCCATGGGTCCTAGTGCAGTCCCATGCTGGTTTGTAAGACGGGTCTTTTTGGCTTAGGCTGGGATTCTGCCTGTCGTCGGCCTCAAGGCCACATACCTCTGCAGTTGTCCCTCAAACAATTCCTCTTCATGCAGAATGATGATTCCCCCAGCCTGTTTTTCTTTGCAGTCCTGGATCAGCATGCAAGTAACGCTACACCTTCCTCCAGTGCGTTTGTATATTGGCAATGGTGGTCGAGAAATTATATAAGGTAACTAATACATTAATTTTGTAGTAATTTCCGTTGCCGTTTGTACATGTATACTTCCCTCTTGACCACCAGAGAAGCCCACCCGAGCACCCTGCTTTACCATACCCTGGTGTGGTGAAGCAGGGTGTGGTGAAGCAGGCTATGCGTAATGGAATATCACATTGTCTACTGATGTTACCAAGGAGTACATTAGGTAAAATAATGATACATTTTATATATGCATTTAGCTGGGGTTTTGAAATCCAGTCCACCTGCTCAGTAGTATGACATTGAAAAACCGGATAATGATATACGCTGGATGTTTTGCAAGAAAGTATATAAAAATTCCTGTCACATCCTGGACATTAATTGCCATTAAAGGTTTGGACAGTCCATTCACAACGTTTGAAAGTTGATAATACTTGGGATGCATAAATGGACCTGTATCTGAAAAGGAAACCTATTTAATTGGCCCATGACCTTTTAATTTATTTGTTCTCATTTAAACACAGACATGCATATTTTCTTTCGCATTTAATGTCCGAATTGCACACATTACGCTATGCCTCGACACTGACCCATTCGCTATTCCACTGCGGAGTGTAGTGTGTTATAGGCGCATGTATATGTATACGTACAGAGTAGCATGTGTGTTTTTTGACTGGTAATGTTTACTTTGACCCATTCATTGTATGAATGTGTCGGTTTTGCATTGGAATGTGTGTAAGTTATCAATATCAGTAAATTGTAGAACAACGTTGTAAAATGTGACTCAGTCTAACCTTTTTGTATACTGGATATTTCCACTCCCACGGGGGTCGCCTCAGTTCTTGAAATACATCTTTTACGATATGATTCTTCATGCACTGCTCATACGACACTGAAGATGAGATCTGCAATAGTAATTGGAATTTCAAAATTCTGCTTGTGTGATCAGTTCCTGAAAAAGCTTACTGCTTTAAAATTAAGGACCCAGGTGACAGAAGCTCTGGTATAAAGAAACAAGGGGTCAAATGATTGTACTTTTGAAATGCACAGGTAAATAAAGGCAAGGCAAGGATTAGGTCAAATAACAGAGAATGCTTACAATACTCTGAAAAAAAGTTTGATTTCAATTGAATCATTGAATTTTATCAGTATAATTAGGCAAATGACAAAGAAAAACATGCATTTATGTCATGAAGCTTTTGGCGGTAAAACAATACATCAAACGATTATAAACATTTCTTTGGAATTTATTTCAACGATTGCACAATTTCACATACACAACAAATGATAACTGTCTTTAGTTCTTATCATTTGAAAATATACCTTATTTTTGCACATTTACACTAGAGAGTAACCAACAATTAAATTATTTCTTAGAGTATGAATTTCTAGACAAACTGAAAATTAAACTTGCTGAATTTTGTTTGTTTGGTGGTTGGTTGTTCTTTGCTCATTTGTCAATGGCATATTTTTAATTTTGTTCCAAATTTTTCATCAATCGCCACTGTTGAAATTCACAGCACAAGCAATTGGCCTCCCAAGATAATTTGTTACCCGAAAGGTCTCTATACTCAAGAATTGATATGATAAAATGAATGCATCATTTGGTTTCAGGTTTATATATTCACCAAAATTTTTAAATACACTTTATTGTTCGTTATGCTTCACAAGCATGAATGATCTTTAATGTTGGGTTTTTATTGATTCTTTATAATATTCCTAAAACCATCTTCACGAATCACACACAGAAGTACATTAAAACATTTCTTTGATAATGTATGTAATTAATGTATATCTATTTTGTAGGGGGTCAACAAGTCTTATGTATAAATACACTCACATACACACAGATATATATATATATATTTATATATATATTTATATATATATATATATATATATATATTTATATATATATATATATATATATATATATATATATATATATATATATATATATATATGTGTGTGTGTGTGTGTGTGTGCATGCTAACTTGTCTTACAACCACGCGAGTAAAAGGGACGAGCTGATTTGTTTCTATCACATATAGTATAAACAAATTAGAGTATACAATAAGCATTACACAGAAGACAAAGAATAGCCATTCACATATAAACTTACAATTTTGACATGGTGCAGGATCCGTCTCTTTCTCGCAATCATTTCTGGTGAATCCCCCTTTTGTATGAAAGTGTCTGATCGAAACGGTTTTCTGTCATCTGTTTCCACATGGAAAAATACATAGTTCCGATGTATCATGCCCATGCTGTCAGCGGCTAACAAAAGGGGTTGAAGTTTGGAGGAGTCGATGCATAAAATGCCCACTAAACAGAAACATTAGCACATCTAGTTTGAAATAAAGTCGGTAATTTCAAATATTCTCTGGTATTTGTAGGTCTCTTTTTTGACCAAACCAACATCAAAATTTTAGTATAGGGTTTCAAAGAGGAATGCTTATAAAGTTATGTGCCTAAATTGTCTTAAAACGGTAGAGATATACATAGTGTAGATATCCAACATATGTCTTTTCAGGAGTTGCTGTCTTCATTCTCCTCAGCTGATATTGTTCCTGTATTTTTCGTTAAAAAAAAACGAATGTATAGTATTTGCCAGCTGCAAGCTTTTTAATCAGAGTAAGCGTGGCAGGAAAAATCTTCAAGGCTATAAATTTCATTTCTGTTATGACGGTTACTTTTAAGAGCATGGTGAGCTTGTACGCACATAAGCGAATAATTTTATTTTGGGATGAATTATTAATCATGCCGACTTTATTATTTAAAACGTACGTGCTATATATGTAATTGCAATGGTGCAAAATTATTTAATACTAAAACACATCACACAAGAAAAGGCATTAAGTGAGAAAGAGAGATAGTTAATAAAACCTTTGGAATATCGCTGCATCGATCGGAGAACTGTGGTATATCGACCTTTATCCGCACACTGCAGTTTTATATTGGCCGCGATGTTATTCTTGGTCGATTTGCATATGGGATCGTTCTGCATAATAAACATTGCTTTCTTCCACCTGAAAGTTTGGAAAATATTCTTTACTAATTCTGCTAGCTGTCCAGTTGTTCGCCCAAACCACACGGAACTCCTTGCTGGTGCACGAACAAAGATGTTTTCTTGAATTCCCCCTATCAAGACAGGTGTATCTGATACTGCAAGTGCATTGGTGGTGTGGTGGCGCCCTGTAGGAAATAGAAAGTTAAGTGTATGTGTCTTATTACTTGCATGGGTGACATTACATTTGTCCTGCAGATTTCTCCTATCATATTGTATATATATATATATATATATATATATATATATATATATATATATATATATATATATATATATATATATATATATATATACATATATATATATAACAAAAATACTTTAGGAAAAACTCCTCCAAAGCTGCTTATATTTCAAATAGATGCGTCGTTATTTTAGTCGAAAACCACCGAATACGATTCTTGGGAATATTCTAGGTCAGTCAGGGCGCCAGAGTCGATCACATGGTGTTCGCTGTCCAATCAAAAGCGTCGTTTTTCTACGGATGGTTGTGTTTGGTAGTACTTGCTACCTCGTGTTGTGAAGTCTGGTTTAAAGATGGGCGACATTTGTTTGAGCACAAGTGATGATAGAGGACAATTCATTTAAGGCAGAAACAAAATTTAACGCTGTAAATTGGTCAGAATGATAAAATACTACCGGGATTTGCGTACAATAGAGCTGAGGATCCAATTTTGTCACGGAAAGAGAGAAAAATACGCTACCCGCAGGTAAACATGTCTCGGGTGAAAATACCACTACCGCTTGTGTTAATCATGTTGACAGCTTGTCAGTGACTGAGATAAAGTGCGTTTATCGACTAATAATTCCAGCAACAAATAAACTATACCATTACAATTAAAAGACACACAACCGATCTTTCGAAACATTAAAGAGGAACCGTCGTTCGTGATGATAATCGAGGAAAATGCGCGGACCGGTACCCATGCAATTATATTCACAGAGGCTTGACCAATATGATCAATTCGTGATTGCGATCAAGCAGCTATCAGAAATGCATATCAGGGTAATTACTTGCAGAAACGTGTTTTGAATATTTTGCTGCTGGTAAAGGCTTATAGGCTGACACTGCCTGCTTTCCAAATTGATCCTTAAAAAATGCGAATAGAAATGGGACAGAAGGTTAGTCTTTGTATTTTAGAAACAGGCATAGACAGATGTGGCCGGGAGGGGGGGGGGGGATAAAAACTGCCGTCCAGACCTCTGGTGTAGATGGTATGAAAGTTTTGTAAGAAATTTAAAACAGTGAAAAACATCTGAAAAATATTGTAATGCTTGTAACATTAAATGGAATGAATGTACAATTTCCTAAAGTAAACCTAATTCGAAAGACTTTGTTTTTGTAAGCCTTCGACAAATAAATATGGCCTTTACATAAATATACGACACACAGGAAAAAACTGAAACATAGTGTAGACATTTTGCCAATTGGTTTAAATTGAAACTACGGTAAAAGGGCACATTTTATTTCGATACATTTCGAACTGAAGGAGATTCAAAGATCTTAATACTTAGTAAAGGTGGTGTGCAGATTGAGGAATTAGAGCAGGGGTTATAACCATGTGGATCCAATTTTTGTGTTTTTTTTCGAAGCCGATGAGGGTGGAGAGGGCACGGGGGCGGCGTCAGAAAATATAAAACATCCAGTTATCAAACGGAGGTATCTAGGTTATTTAAACCTGAAATATGATGTTTTGGGGATTTGGGGAGACCCAGCAGACATGTTGACCACACAGGTCCCAATGCCATTTTACAAATTATTAAGGGAGCGCCGAATATGAAAAGCGTCAAATTCAACGACAAACGCTGGCTTAAACTGTAAGTAAATATAAGCTGTTTTGCAATGAACTTACACTTTTTGTTCGTATATCCCATGAAAACATCTACCTGCAGTGTTCCATATTTCTTTCCCATTGTCCACGCAGTTGAAAGTTCCCAGTTGTAATAGTCGTTCGTCCAATAAACACTGAAAAATATACCCACCCTTACAATACCCTTTGAATTCCACAGATTATTTCCTTTAATATATACACCTGAAGGTTATCAAGGAACAATAATATTTGCAACAAAATAGCTCAAATACAATCTGTGTCTTGCACAGGCATAATTGGACTTCAGAAGAAAACATAAAAAACTAATAATTACGATGGATAAAATTCGTAATTTCCACTTTTCTTTACTTACCAGCTTTCTATCTGCGTTCCATTACAAATTTTTCATAGTTTTTTGTACAACCATTTCTCTACATATCACTTCTGCAGCATAAGGTATGAAAAATTTTAGCTACAACTTGACAATTACATAGGATAATACTAACAAGATTATGATTCAAGGCTAAAAAATATATTTCCTTGAAACCTTTATCATCTGAAATTATTGTATCACCGAACTGCGGGGAATAACGTTTCAGCAGCAGGAAGTCCAAAGAAGTCTTAATTTTTACTTAAGAGACGTCTAAGGTTATTTTACATATAATCAAGAGTCAATGTGTAGATATACCATATCTAATAGTTTAGCTTACTGATGGTCTAATTTTGCGCATCTCTGAAACGATAAAATATCTGATAAATAAATGTAATATGAAGAAACATTAAAGTTATGCTACTGCATGTACGCATGTATTATTCACACGTTACCTGTTATTTAAGGTTCCTGAGACTCTGGGTAAGTTTTCTTGGGAACTTGAGCCTCAATTCCTCGGACTTAAGTTATATTCCTGGGCATTTTAAATTTTATTCCTGGGAACTTGCCACTATGTTACTGGGAGCATACTACTATGTTCCTGGGGCTTTGCTTCATTCCCAGTACCGGGCCTTATGTTTGCAGGAACTTGCTTATATTCCCAGAAAATTGCCTAAATTCCCAGGATGTTGTCTAGAATCCCATGACATTGCATAAATTCCTGAGAAGTTATCAATATTCATAATACTATAAATCAATTATGAGTGTAGAAACATATATGTATGTATATATATATATATATATATATATATATATATATATATATATATGTATATATATATATATATATATATATATATATATATTAAAAAAATACTCAAAATTGAAAGTATTTGGTCAAATGTCACAAACCTGACACATTACGTTGTTACTTTGACTTAGGGTTGGCATGTGTGTGTGTGTGTTGATATAAGGAACCACACTATTAAAAATAAGTTAACTCTGGTTCCTGTTTAGTCCTCGTAACCCTATTTGATCACTTTACCGCACTATCTAGTTGGTCCAGGATTTCTGACCTAGTGAAGTTTTACACTGTTCAGGTGTTTCTGAATTTGTCACTGAGAAACGTTCGATGCACTTTTGTGTGCTGATTGGGCTGTAGCTGGCAGTATCTGTTGTTGGCTTGTGTTGGTTACTGTTTATTTTTTCGTTTTTTTCAGGTTCCGTAAGCTTTGTTGATAAGTCGTATTTTCCTAGTTACTGTGGATTGTGGGCTGCTGCAATTGGGCCCAGTGCAAGCAGGGATTAGGCAAGGTTCTTCTAAATTTATAGTTTTCAAAGGACAGGGACGGTAGTTTGATGAGAATACGTACATTATGTTATATACAAGCATTAGATACAGTGTACAATACAAGAAAATAGCACGGTATGATGACTAAGTATCCAAAAGCCAAGAATACAAACATTGAAAACATTTATATGTGTACTCAAAGTGCAGTGATCAAAGCCATGCACTTTGAACTTTCCAGGAGTTTCTCCTGATCTTAAAAAAATCACTTTCTATTGTCTGTCTGCAATGAATGTCAAAACAACACAGGTAAGATACTTTTTGAAAAAGAGACTCAAATGTCGAATGGTGATGTCAATGATGTCAGATGCTCCTTTTTCCAACTCTATGCATTTGAAATGGAATAAAAAAAAAAAACACACACACACAAACAAACAAAAACAAAACCAAAAAACCAAAAAACAACCCCCCCCCCCAGAGTTTGCAAGAATAATCACACTGTACAAGTGACCATGAAGTAGATATACTTTTCACCTAGCCCTGTGGCCATTTTCAACCATTCGGAAATAAATTTTGCGTTTCATTAAGACAATCTGTAGAATTAAGCAACTACTACATTTTTAAAGTTTAATGAACTGTTAGCATTGGCGTGCTTTCGATATAACAAGTAGATAACCGATCTCCCTTTGTGGATATTTAAGCGTACTATTAATTTGCAGTATCGTATAATCTTGTGGTTTCGTGTTCCTGGATGCTAAGTATTTTAGTCTTGCTGTGTTGCTGCCCTGGGTCGCTGAGGCTATATATAGTTGAAGGACTTCTGTGAAGTGGTATATAGCACATTTTGGACAAGTATGTTTATTCGTGTGTGATGTTCCGCCTACATTTAAATCTGTAGCAACATGTAAACCACATTCCTTTCTCGGGTGCTATTAACTTTATTGTGTCACATGGTCATAAATATTATAATTCTTTAGTTATGTTTGGAATTACTACATGAACGTCAAGTTGAAAAGTTAGCTTGTGTATACAGGCTTTAAAAGGTATAAGTTTATGTGAGAATTTTGAAGGTGATATATGTTACGTGCGTATTACCACAATATCTCAATAAGTGCGTATCTATTATATTCATTAGACATGTTATATGGAATTGTGATTTCAATGTGTAGAAGAGTAAACAGAACTACACGTTAGTTTATGTCATATTGTTTCAGATATGATATGAACTTTGTCATATATGGGGATGGACTGTTTCATCATGCGGAGTTTCCAGTTAATAGATACCGAGTACATTATACCACTCTTCGTTTGTTTTAAATGGAATCTGCACTCATGTTTCCAGGTGTACATTCGACTGGAAAGGTAACGTTTGTATCTGATAAGCAGTGTTTTCAAATGAAAAGATCCAGTTAGTCCATACGTAGAGCTAATGAAAGTGACATGTACAGAAAGGGACTTTTAGCGGTAAAGCAAAGTAAAAGCAAAGAAATTGAAACGTTACTTCATGGTGTACACCGAAACCCTTGAATGGCCTGGTCAGTTATTGCCTGCCAAATGATTGTGCCTGCAATTGCACCTGTTTTGATAGTGGGCAACCATGCACGGTAGTATGTTAATGTGGAGCAGCATGTCTTGCTGCAATAGGCTCCTTGGCATAGACAAAACCTTTGCTATACACTCTATGAGTTTGGTGCAGATTGTGAATCAGATGTGCAGAATACGAAGCTTATATTCATAGAGTAAGACACATTTGTCTATACAAGTAAGTTTACATGTATCTGCCAAAAATAAACATCTGCATACGGTGTTTTGGCATCTTACAAAATACTTCTTGAATTTGGCACCAATTAGGAAGTACCAGAATGATCCAAATTCTTAAGAATATATATATATAATTTTTAAAACCTGATAGTACTGTGTGCAGAGTGATGTCAACCAGCACTTTCAATAACCTTAACCCCATATCGAATCAAAACAATTTGTTTGTAAGAATAATTCCTCTTGCAGTATTTACCATTTTAAAAGAAGAGACCATATTAAGAAAATCATAAGTATATACCAAAGTGTTTACAATCACTTTATGGCAAAATTACATGTCATATTTAAATACTCTGGATTTTTTTGTGGTTCATCAGACTGTCCTAAAATCAATTTCACTTCAGAGCACCACTGTTGAGTTCTTAGCTAGTTTGCACATATCCTTCTCGGTTCTTTATTTTCAGGCACCCATTGGATTTCAACAAGTTCCATTCTCAGATGTCCCACTCTAATTCTCTGCTTTCCTCCCCCACCTCTACTTCTACCTGGTAGAATGGTTTTGGTAAGTCCTGTTGACCTTGTAATATTCCATTATAACCTTCACAGTAGATAACAGCCACTTAAAACACCCAATGATTTGTATAATCTGTCTGGATGGTATTCCTTTTCCTCAATGCTTGTGAGGCATGGACTGTGACAGCTGTACGCAAGGAAAGGTGTAAAACCAGAGGCTTAAGGAAAGCCCTCTGCTTTCGATACAAGGACACGTCGCCAATGAAGAAGAACAGAGCAGATCAATAAAAAGCATCAGGTGTTTTAAGAATCTGCAATCTTTCATAAAGAACATGGAATGCAGCACCTTGAATTCGTCCATTTATGCGTCAACATAATCTCAGTTTGCAATTGTTTCGAAATACTCTTTCATGCATCAGCTTTGATTCCTTCTAGAATTAAATTTTTTAAAAGGCTGGTGGTAAAAGGCATTCCTTTCTGACTCCTCCTCATGATGGGATTCTTACGAACTATCTGAGAAATCATTTATCAGAGAAGTAAAACCAATAGTAAAATGGCCACATTTTAGTCATGCCGAAGACTGGCATAAAAATAGGTTTGCAGCAATATGCTTCAAACAGTATTTTTGTACTATAATTTCAGGAAGAATTGCAAACTTCACTGCCATGAAAATGTTTCCATTTAACTCTTTGACCCCCCCCCCCCCAACATTTAATTCTGCATCAGAAATAAATCTTGATAATTCACAGCTCGTTTCTAATTAATTATGGTAGGTAGGGCATCTTGTAAAATGGCAATTAACACAAACGGAACTCTGAACCTTGGCAGCATGCTGTGTCATGAATACCAGAACCCAATGGTCGATTAAACGGAAAATCGCACGTCCCATTTGATCATCACATGTCTTAATCACAAAGACATTCATCCAGGCTGATTTACACCAAACTTTAGTCATGGCAGACTTCACGGTGCCCTGGCAACATATCAATTAAGGTAACACGAAACATTATGCAGCATTACATAATGTTCACTTTTCAGCAGAGTTGTTGAAGGCACTACATAATTTAGGCGTCCCTAGGTTCCTTTTCCCCGACACATTGATCTAATGAGAAGATACATATGTGTACCATAAATGTGATTGTGTTAACAATGATAAGCCTATCGTTTTGTTAGGTTTGTTTGTTTGTTTTTTTCAATTTTCAGAGACACCAGAAAAGGTTATGCTTTCAAATTATTAGGTCCATTATTTCTGTCAAACAAGCACCACCGTAACACTATTTATGGCCACCCTGTGGCTGATTTGTAAATTAAGCTGCCTCAAAAATGCAGAGTACTAAGAAGCACAAAAAATTAATATATATTGTTCTCAACTGCATGCAGAACTTGAAATGGAGCCTCTATCTGCCATGAGCACAACTATGGGGACCAGTCTGAAAGCCGAATATATAAATAAATAAACAAATATATATATATATATATATATATATATATATATATATATATATATATATATATATATATATATATATATAAAATATATATATATAAATAAAAAAATATATATATATATATATGTGTGTGTGTGTGTGTGTGTGTGTGTATAAAAATGTTGGGGTTTTCTGAGAGGGCACCAATATACCATTCATGAACTTACATCTTTAATATGGCAGTTCATCTCACACATACATACATACATACATACATACATACATACATACATACATACATACATACATACATACATACATACAACTAGACACACATACATAATATAAGAATGCCATTTAAAGCGATCCTACTTTGATGTATCGTATATCCACAGATGATTATGGTTAATTAGTCGTTCACAAAATTATAGATCTGTGCCGGGATAGAGCGGTGTTCGAGCATGTAATTGGCAAATAATAACGACCAATATTTGAAATGTACAATCTTGTACCTGCAAGTGCAGTTTGCTCTGGCGATATCCAAGACCCCTTATTTGTTTTAGTGCCTGCCAGAATTGTACATGGAGAAGTGATCAGTGGGACTTAATGGTCAATTTACGTTGGTGCATCTGTATGTAACGATTATTGTCCTACACGTATGCACCTTTAACAATCCTGCCTTTATTGTTTCTGAATGTTAAGGACAATACTTTGCAAGCACCAATGCAAGGTAAGTTACTTATACAAGGATGCCGCCTTTGTTACAGAAGTGTACACGCGGTACAAATGTAAGATTCAACCATACCTGACATTAATACCATCGAGAAGTCCTCGAGATTTTGCTTCCTTTATAGCCAGGGTAATAGCAGGAGATATACGCTGCAAGTACCAAGGTGAATCTGCAACTCCGATGGAAAGATTTTCCATTGATGTGACGAATTGTAGGGGTAGTAACGCCCATATCATCCATAAACATGGGTCAAGCATTTCCACTGGGAACTAATAATATAATATTCCAGCGTCTATTGAAGTATGCATGGATATTGTTAACTTGGAACTGACAGAGTAACTATTTCCTACTAAAGCTATTATTTTCTTTGGATCATACGTCGCTGCTATTTCAGGTTTGCTCTCAGAAAGGCTAATGCAATGATCCCCACATCAATCGTGTACACCTGTTTTGATGTTATTATACATCTGCCACTCCAGCTTCCATAACAAATAACTGAAACTGTTCACTTTTCATATCAAAGACCTTGCCATGAAGAATTGATGACATTGCTTCGATATGTAAGCATCATGTATGGTATATTACACAAAGGGTCTGCTTAGCATAATCCATCCAAGCTTCCTAAAATTGACCTCTTTTATTGGTTCTGCTTTTTAGCAACGGCAAATTTGCTGCTGTCATTTTAGTGGTCTCACGTGAAGGCAAGAGAAATAGCAATGGGTGTTTTATTGTAGTTGGATCCGATCAATACTTTTTTGGTTCTTTGATATTTTCCCCGCGGTGCTAATGATTTGTAGTGTAAAAGAGACAAAGAGAATTAAAAAGGAATACTGCATTTGATATTAAACATAGATGTTTCACAGTATTGCGATTTAAACAAAAGCTTATTTCAGCAGGCAGAGTGGAAACAGACATTCCACTTTCGATAACAGACTTCATAGTGGTCAAATGGTCTTTGATTTACAGATCTGGGATTGTTGGGTGCTTATTTTTACTAAATAGGAAAAAAGTCATGCTTTGGATGCTTATGGATAATTTGTTTCAAGGTTGCTCCCTGATCATTAGGTTTTGATGCATCCAGTTTGGTATGGAAGATGTGACATTCCTTGCTTTGGCTCTTTATCTACGAACATTTTGCTCACGGGCGAGCATTAATAAGTAACGGATATTGTGGGTAAACTTTCCTCTCGTACCAAATCATCTAAACCGCAAAATGAGTGACGGTATGAGCATTGCAACTTGTTCAGAAGCCGCCTCTAAACTTCCATTAGATATCGGATCGAACAAACATGCATTGTATATTCTGTCGGATCTGTGGTATAAAAACAAATTTAAATTAAAACAACCACACTAAAAATCCTTTGAAATTAGATAACAGCGCACAAAAATGTTTATATATATATATATATATATATATATATATATATATATATATATATATATATATATATATATATATATATATATATATATATATATATATACATATACATATATACATATATATATATATACATATATATATATATATATATATATATATATATGAATGTTCAAAATGTAACAGTCAATATCTTTAAGTAATGCTTCAAACGATTAAAGCTAAATTTTCTTAACATAAATCGAACATTGTTAACAAAAAATATGTCCATTCTTATGCAATCACTTTTGATCAAAAGATCATCACATCTCGATAGTAAAATTCAAATAATAGATTATATTAAGATAATAACAATAAATCAACATGAATGCATTGTAAAAGACTACTGGAAGATTGGCGGATAAAACCTTTGAACATAGAATATTCTTTTGGCTTGAATAATAGTTAATTGGCTTTGGTTATTTTGGAAAAGTTGAGTCTGATAAGTTTAATCATTTTGACATAATTGCTTTAGTAATTGGGCACATATTACGCGCAAGAAAGGCAGACATAGGCATAGGGTATCGGAAAAAGTCAGAACATATAGTGATCTAGATATTTCTGAAATAATCGACAAATTACGAATATTTTACAACAATCGAGGACCAACTTTATATATTGCTTCTAGAGGAGTGACTGAAACCTTAAAAGACAACTTTGGAATCTAAAGAAATATTTTCTTTTGCTCATACGTCAACACCGAGAAAGCTCCCAGCACAAACATAAAAACACTCTGACAGATGTTTCTTTAGTGTAGTTTTTATACATAATATTATAGATCAGCTAAACATACTGTCGATGTTTTAATTTCTACATGTAAAAAGATGACCCCTCTGAATTGAAATACAAGGAACTGCCTTTTATTTCTTCAAAATATGGTAGGAATACTTGGCAATCAATTTTAGCTTAAAAAATTACACTTTTAAATTTTTCAGATTATGCTAGTCTTACAAAAAAACGCGTGACAAATGACCCATTTTTGTATTCATTCCACGAACATGTTTTACAGGCAATCTTAACGTACTCGTAAACGTTGATCTAAGAAATGTGACGAAAAAGATACCTGATTCAGAGAATGCCATTTACTAAACTAAAAAAGTTTAGAAAATTATATGTAACTCAGTAGACATTTTAATCAGTCACATGGGCAAGGAATGGGGTAATGTTTCACATTCTAAAGGCTGGTCAATAAATGCAAACAAAGATTATCAAAATGAACTTATTCGTACGTAAAGCTGAAAAAATGAATTTGGTTTATCATATTAAAAAAAAATCGGAGGCCTGATTGATAGATTTTTCATAACATATTTCTCACTTGTGTTAAAGACAAACCTGATAACAATGTGGAAATTATTTGTGGCTTATTATACATTGAAGTCTTAAAGAAAGAACAAAGTATAAACATAAAAGTATAAAATCAAAGGCGATGGTGCTTATTTACCGGTACACAAATATTACGACGACACAATAAATTTTCACGACATTTGTTACAAAATTGCAATATGAAACCAATTGATAAATATTATTCCCTTCCTTTAATCTTTCTGGATGGCTAACCTACATAATAATCCTTGTAAATCAAGATGTGTACCCAGCGCATCGAATTCTGGTACTCAACATTTATGAGTGGAAGTAACTTTTTGTTTCTTGTACAAGTCTGCCAATCAATTAACGGACATCATATTCACATTATTCCTAAATACACCCTCTCGGGATATTTGTACTAAAATATGATCCACACCCAACTCTCTGCCGGGTTGACATGATCCACTAAAATGTAAAAAAGCAATATGATGATTTCAGGGAAAGTTTTAATTTTAATGTGGAATACTGTCAATTTTATAATTGGGAAATAATATTAAAGATAGAATTGGGAATTTTAAAGGTTCCCTTGTGGTCATCTGCATTCCAATCACCAATGAAACTCGCTGAGTTTGATCTGCAATTTGATTGACGATGATAAATTGATATTTGGACATTTTAAAAAAACATTGCAGGTGAAATATATTTCTTTATATATTGGTAAAGTATATGAAATAGGCTGGATGAATATACTTCAATTTAAAGAGTTGATTTAATACAGCTGTTCCGTCAATCGAAGTGAGTTGTGGTGTAGACATATTGTGGATGCACTTTAATAGGAAGATAAAAGGGAGCGAGAACAATAGTAAACAGAAATATTGTAACACTAACTTGTAATAGATTCATTTTTGTAATAAATTATGTTTTTAGCTGATCATTGTACATCTTTCTTATTGATGGGGCCACTCTTTTATCAACAAGAGATGGATTTGGATATCTATTTTCAAAGTATTTCATGTTAGAGGATAATCTCAAAGATGGATTGAATCTTTTCGGAGTGTTACTACTTTGGATCTTGTTATAAACTTCCTATTGTGCTGGGGTTTCTTAAAGAACTACACGTTAATTTCGGACAATTTGGGACTTGATAGCCTTTGGATGAGCCGGACCTAGCGACTCAAGATGTGATATACCCTTTACATTCTTAAAATTAAAATCAGTAAAACTGCCAAAATTTTCCTTTAATCTGTGTTGTTTTACATATATATATATATATATATATATTATTATTATTATTATTATTATTATTATTATTATTATTATTATTATTATTATTATTATTGTTATTATTATTAAGTACACTTAACTTTTCACTTTACTTCGTGCTGGAAGCCTGTTGTAAAAACCCACGAGTCATAATTTTTATCTAATGACTTCTGAAAATATGACTTTATGTATGAAGAATTGGAGAATTCTTGTGTAATAGAACATTGAGAAATAGCCGATGTACACGTATGTGAGCCATTGCCTATTAGTTACTTTTAATTTATGGAACGCTGGGTAACGAAAATCATGAAAGTTTGTGGGGACAAACAAAACTCACTTTTCTTGTAATACGAATGTGAACTTTACCCGCTGCACAGAACCCAGTGGACAAGCCAGTCCCAATTTTAAGTTCTTCTTCAGGTAGGAAACTAGTTTTAATACATGGAGCTCAAGGTATGTGGCAACATGTTGGCAATCTGCAACAGGTGGATGATGCAATCCATTTTGGACACTTTGCTAGCCATCATATAGGCATCACCAATTGTTGCTACCTTATTTCCAATTCAATCAAACGTCAAATCAGTTTTGTTCATATCTCTATGTTGAACTGTTACAACCTCAATAAATACAGGAGTAATACATTATGGGTCTGAATCACACCTGCTGCAAAAGGAAATCAGAGTTCCTGGGGGATACGCACACAGTCACTCTTATGAAGGCAACAGTAAAACCCCGACAGCAGAGGTCCTTCTTTAGTCTATGGATAAGCTGACAACTTTGCAAGTCATGCTAGACCCTAAAATAATGCATCCCTTAGTAATCACCATTGCAATAAAAAGAGCTTTATGTACAACACATATAGCTATCTGTGAGCAAACATGAAAAGCTGTTGAGTTAAGCTAGTTGTCTATGTTCCATTTTTAAGGCTTTTATCTTCATCACTGTCTACACATTATACAGTTCACTGTAAGAAAAAAAATCGCAGTTTCTAGAACCACAGAGAAAAAAACCTGATGTACGTACTGATTGCTCAACAATTGATCACCTGCATTCGAGAGCTTTCAGCAGACAAAAACTCAAATTTCGTGACACAAGAGCTATTCCTACTCCCTCAAACGCCTCAGGGTCGATGGTTTCCCTCTTTTTCATCATGCTCGCAATGCTTCTTATTTTGCAAACCATATCTTTGTCATGCTCTGCATCTGATATAGATCCGGTTGGGCTTTTTTCCACGGGAACAAAGTATAGACTACCTACGTAGAAAATAGGTTTCGGTCAGGTTGTGGCATTAATTATTATATCTGATGAAATGAGCAATTGATAGAATTGGAGGTTTCTTAAATTTATAGCAATGGAAGGAATTCGATATCATGTAATGTTGCACTTGGATATTGTTAGTTTTGTTTTATATGACGCAGGGTTGGCAATCAACCACACGCAGGTGGAACTTGGATGCATGCAAGATAATAGAATAAGATCTGATAGCAAAATATCTCTACACTTTGTTATTGATTTTTTGTCCTGATGTGTCATGTGTTAATTTTTTAATAATTTTTCTTCTGAAAGAAAATATTCAACACGTTCTTGGCTGTTGATAAATTATCATTGATTTGGCCACCTGTAGTGTTTCTTTAGATGTTTCATCAGATAACAGTGCAATGTATTTATATTCTGTAGCTGCATTCTACGTAACCAGTCAGAAACCACAGATGCATATTCTATTATTTTCAACTTAAGGCAGACACCATCTCGAGAGAAAAAGGTCAGAATCGTATCCTATTGACGTCAAAGCTGCGAAAACCTTCACCAACTATTTTAGGCCGTAATTCAATCAAAAGAATGAATGTCAAGCAATAACCTAGAGGCTTGCCTCCTCTAATTGATCCGCTAGGCCTACATGAGTTCATTTAAGAGTACAAATTACATGTACAAATATTTATGTACATACTATGAATACAGTTAACCAGTATAAAGAATACAGGCAACAAGTGGTAGTGGGGATGGTCGAAAAAGTTGTCACAGAGTTCAGGCCACTAGCGTCACCAGTGCCGTGTAGTAAACAACTAACATTAATTTTACATCCACTTTATTACACGGAGTGGGGATCTCTTATATTGTCATCTAAATATAATGTTTATTTCCGATCGATATTCTGGAACTGCATGCAAAATATCGGGCAAGATTTACAAGTATGTTTCTTTGTCACGATTGTCATCTAACTGACTAGTCTCTCCTACCCTGATTTTGCTTTATTGATTCAAAAAGAAAAAAAAAAGAATCTATCTGCTGTATAGATGTAGATGATTGTGAATTCCGCAACCAGTGTTTTATGGACAAAAACATTACGTTGACTTTTTTGGGATCCATAAAATGTAAAACCATTAGAAAATATTATAAAGCACCAGAAGCAAAATGATATATGCTTTCAAGCAGTAAATTTCATATTGATGTGACCAATCATTATTTACCATTCTTGGCCATGAAAATAGTCAGTGCATTTGCCTTTGTCCATTTTCCCATAGACGAACGTGAAGTGGAGTGTATCACAGATCTGGATATTTAGGCACTTGGAAAGCTCGTTACTGCCACACACAAATATTTCATCTAACCCATCACTACCAATATTGGTTATAAGATGCGGGCTAACCTCCAGGGCAATCAAAAGAATAACAGCATTCGCTAATTTCTTCCACTGGAAGATGTAGCAGAGACAGAAAAAAAGAAAATGCTTTGAGTCTTCAGTAGGATAAGAGCAACACAGGATGGGTCAGGAAGGACGTTAACCTTCTGAAAGTCAAAGTTTAATCTAGAGAATGCTGGTCGTAATTTCGTATGAAAAATATTAGCAAATATATGTCACCATGGAGTAAGAACTCAAGAACATTGTCTGTGGCCAAGAGAGTAGTTTTAAGTTTCGATTGAAGGAAGGGAAGGAGGTGATGCCACTGTCTGATGGCACCTGGGAGAAAAAAGATTCACAGACGCAATATTTTACATCTTACGGGGTGCACTGAAATTGAATGTTGGAGAGCATGAACAATGGAAGGAGGGGTACCAGATTAGAGAGATAAGGAGTCAGTTTGTGGTACATTTTGTAAAAGAGGACAAGCTTGAAGTACTTACATCTGTCTGCAAGAATTGACCACCCAAGCTCACGAAGGAAGTTAACATGTGATGTATGTTTGAAAGCACCAGTACATTTTTTTCAGTATTGCGATGTTATACTGAATCGATTCAAAGCGATCAGACAGCACCCAACCACAGTTGTCAATAATTGGATAAATCATAGAACAATTTAGTTTGACCAGGGATTTCCGTGATAGTTTGTACTTAAACCTCCGAATAAGGAAATTCTTTCACCAGCTTTATTGGTAATCCGTGTCACCACTCAACGTGATACCGAGATGTATATGACTGTCTGCCTCAGCGATCGGCGATCCACCCTAGAAAACAGGTGGATGATGAGGTTTGATGTGTTTAACAGAAATTGTACCAGAGAGTTGTTTGATGGCATTGAATAACACTCGCCAGAGCCTGCCTCAGTGATGTATTAAAGACATATCGGTGATCAGGTGGCGTAAAGATTGAACAGTTTCATTGACAATTATGAGTAAGCTAGTATCATCAGCGAACAATCTCACTTCATATTTGAAATTGTCCATTAGGTCATTTTCATGAACCAAGAATAGAGACTGCGGATAGAACCCTGAGGCAAACCAGCCTGGAGCCGGCAGAAGATTGACCATGAATAGTAACTCTTTGGAAGCGATTAGAAAGATGTCTTTCGACCCAGGTAACAAGATGATCGGATATACCATGCATCTTAATTTTAAAGAGGAGTCCAGGATGCTATACCTTGTCGAACGCATTGGAGACATCAAGGAATACCATTCTGGCCTCCATTCATGGCTGTAGACGTTTGTAGACACTATGAAGTAGGTGGAAACTTGATTGATTGTTGAGTCGCCTGCCTTGAAGCCTATATTTGATGATGTTAGGAGACTGTTAATTGTAAAATATTCACAGAGGGCATTGAAGATTAGGTGTTCAAAGACTTAAGAAACATAACAGAGTAAGGATATTGGCCCATTATTATTTTCTATTTGTCAGTTAGATTTTTTTTTTTCATTATAGGACAAATATTGGAACGTATCCATTACGAAGGGAAGTAAGCTGTGATTGGAGATAGTTTAAATATTTTTGTAAGAGGATTAAAGATGGAGCAAGCAGTGTTCATGAGAAAGATGTTGCCAATATTGTCAGGCCTGATAGCAGAAGTAACTCTCAGGGACTAAAAAACTTTCAAAACATCCAGCTGATCAAACGTGATTTCAGTAAATCTCTAATCAGTCTGCTGACTAAATTCATGCATTGGAGGGGAATGAAAGTCGGAAAAAGCTGGGCATTGACCTGCAAAATAGGTATGTAAATGTGACATTTTCTTACATTTCGAAATATAATTTGATCGTGTTCAATTGTTGGAGGAATATCCTGGTGGATTTTAGATCCCAAGATAGACTTAGATGAGCTTCACCATTGTTTATGTTGTATTTTGTTATCTTCCAGTTTAGAACTTAATCAAGTAAAGTAAGATGGCATCGGCTTTCGAATTTTGTCGAGGACAAGAAAAGATAACTCCTTGTAAAACTGTCCAAACTTCTCAACCTCCATGCACACGTCATGTGTATAGGGCGTGGCATGTTACTTATTTTCTTAAAACACTTCTATGCCCAATTACGGAAACGAATATGCTTTTCATCTTCCCTAAAGGACATAAATTGCTTGGCAGCGGAAAGAAGCAAGTCTGTCCGGTATGAAGCGATATCGTCAAAGTTGTTATGCGTATACAGGGAGGGAGCGACAGGTTAGCTTATGGAGTATAGAGAATGTGAACTACCAAATAAAATAATGACTACCAGAACGTGGTTCTGGACGAAAAGACACAAATGTAATGGACTTCGTGGGTTGTGTTCCAAGGTGATTATTAGAGAGTAGAAACAGTTCGGGGTAATTTGCTTTATTGCAATCTCAAACATGGCGTTCGAACGGTCGGTCTTCAAAGTATAATAGCACGTGACAGCAGAAAATGATTGCATCATCAGAATTGGAAAGAGGTGTAAGAACACCAGTGTTTAGTACCAGGCCAGGAGAGTCAGTGATAATAAGATCAAGCAGGTTTTCTGAGTATTCGGTGGTTTTCTTGTTGGTTTCTGTATGAGCTGATAGAGGTAGAAAAAAGATAAACTACATTGGAATAAGGACACATAAGACATAAAGTAGCTCGAGAAATGAGATAAACGGTTACAACCGACAACCATGGTTGAAAAACATCTGAATTATGCATTCTATACCATGTGAAATTTGCAAAAACAATAAAGCATTTGAGGAATGAGAAATATATCGTGTACACAGCACATATAAAATGGCGTTGGTAATTCCAAAACTACAAGCTCGTGATGGTGTATTGTTGCGTACATATGTTATATATGACTATTTTAGAGGATCATCAACATTGGACTTAGCTAAATGCATTATCACTGAAACCTAAAATGTGCATCGTTGCTTAACTTTGAGACAAAGTAACACGGTGATGATAAATATAACAGTCACATATCGATATGAAATATTACCAAATAATGATAATAATAATAATAATAATAATAATAATAATAATAATAATAATATGATGATGATGATGATGATGATAATAATGATAATAATAATGATGATGATGATGATGATGATGAGGAGGAGGAGGAGGAGGAGGAGGAGGAGGAGGAGGAGGAGGAGGAGGAGGAGGAGGAGGAGGAGGAGGATAATAAGTGTATGTTCACGGATATATAGATAATAATAAATAGACTTACCATCTGCATACTCGGAATAGTTTAAAATATATGTTTACTGCATAAAATATAATTACAAATTTATTTACCTTGTATCCTCAAGAGCTGATTTTGTGAGCCTTGTCGCATGTCACAGGTAACAACAATACCCCCAAACTGCAAGCAATTTAATATAACCTCCTTCCCTGGGCGACCTAATTACAGCTACTTTCTTGCGACTAGATGCACCTTTATTCTAGATGTGTTATATTACATTTTGCCTGCAAAGCATCCCCCCTGACTCGCTATTGCGTTCACTGATGTGGGCGTTTGCCGGAAGAGAGCACATCAGAAACATATAGCGATCTTCATTTCAAAGTGGACTAGTAGTGTGCTAGATTGTAATAAAAGTGCTTTAGAATCTAATTTTGCGTTGTTTTGCAATATTTCATTTCAAGGTGTATCAAGGGATAACTCCAATAACAAAATGAAGTCCCACAAACTATCTTCACTAAAATTTAAGAAGCCTTATCAGGTCGGTATAATTTGTCATGTGGTGACTCTCCTGTGCCACTTTCATCAAATTTAATCAGCGTTTTTCAGCTGTTTAATGTAACTTGGATTTCCAATATTTTCTGGAAAAAAAATCTGCAAGAATGTGAAGTCTTTTAATGCACGGTCAACTGATAACTGCACACCTAGCCACAGTTGCTACTTTGGGGCCATTCCAAAGGTTATAAAGTCAAACTTACACAGGCAGAGTTTCAAGATGCTACACTGCATAACTTTAATCTTACGTAAATGGGAAAAATATGGTCTCAAGACTCATGATGTGCCCCTGAAAAAATGAAAATTTTGAGAATGTGTTAATTTCCTCATTTTGTAAGCTGCACAAAATCAGGGATTGGTATTTTAACTTTGAACCCTATATTTGCTATCTGTGAAAATATAGTGCAATTTTTGTAGGATTTTTTCGATGTGTAGGTACAAATGTGCTATGTGATTCATCCCAGTCAGACATTGCTTCCAGGCCTCTTCACAAGATGGAACTTACAATGTCATGCTGTTGCTACCTTGGAGTGAGCCGATTGTACATTAATGGAATGGGGACATACGTTTTTGTTGAACTTTTTGATTGATACTATATTTGTTAATTTTCTAGATTCTGTCGTCAGACAGAAACTTGGTACACGGGTACTAATTGTGCACTTCCTTAGGCCAATTTATATTTATTTTTCTGTGAGTATAAGTTTTTCTGTACAGCTGGTGAAGCAAAAGAAATTTCATAAATATTCCACGTTGACATTTAGATATATTGATGATCCCTTACGCATCAATAATCAATACCTTTGAGAACATATTTAAAAATATTCCCGGATGATTTGAAAATTAAAGAAAGCTGCAGAGAATCACGTGGAATGTCCATTTCTAAATATAATGATGTATAATGATTCAAATGAATGAAAACTTTATATGAATAACGTGATGATTTTGAATTTAACATAGTAAATTTCCCTTACATGAATAATAATATTCCACA
>OZ026619.1:19052118-19099618 GCA_964020975.1 Hermodice carunculata | reverse complement strand
TTCTTTGTGCTGTATTATCATAACGGCTCAGAGTGCCACAAAGTCTGGAGTTTGCTTCCCATGTATTTACAGTTAACTTTAAATAGGATGGTAATAAGTGTACCAAAACATTTATGGTACACACCTTCAGGACCCTCGTTTATAATGAGAACTTAACGAATGGTTTATCATAACACTGACTGCCTTTACTGCCAGTCCACACAGTTGAAAAAATACCTTAATGTGTTCTTAATGACTTAATGAGCCAGATGTCCAAACATGCATGTACAATGACTTTTCGTTACTCAGCATCTACATTAATCATATACCAAGAAGCCAGAATAAACATGGTCAGCAAGGATGTTATACGTCTCCACTCCTTAACCCTTTAGGCGCTGTCGAGACTTTGAATTAAAGATAAACTATTGCAAACTAAAACAGAATCAAGATTGAAAGAAAAATACTAAGAGTGTACATTCTTTACATCCGTCCCCAATCTTCAGTTTGAACGAATCCCACAAGGATTCTTAAAACTCATTCAATGTTTGTCATAACCGTACACCTCACCCAAATAGATCTGGTGACAGGGATAGGCCTAATTAGGCAGTTAACCCCTCCAGCTGGTCACCTAATGCGTAAATCATATCTAGGCATAGGGCATATGTCCAGAATTAATTTCATAATGCTTGTTTTCTTTACAGAATAGCAAGGCAGTGTACTCAAGTCGTGTATTCAAGCTCGCCAGTATATTTTTATAATAGAATATACAAACTATAAAGGTTCAAGTCATCACCAGAGTTACTTTATATATATCCATGTTGAGCACAGTGAATAGTACAGGAAATATCAAGCTAATTTATCCTTATCAGTAAGAAAGGTTTTTAACGATTTCTGTTTCATGTCTATATATATACAAGTTACAGAGCAATTTCCCACAGAAATTGAGATGCGTGTGTTGTCAAATAGGCGTCTAATATCTACCAAGAATAATCATTTACATAGCATGATACAATAGTTAAGGAAGTGTACACTCAAAATGGGGTCAGAGGTTCCAGAACTTAACCCACCGGCGGGATACTCACTTCAGCAGGTATCCTTACATGAATATCTTTGACGCAGAACTGTACACTTAATCATGTTAATGTTAACTCTTTGCATATTCTTCAGTGGCAGGCATAAGCCGATACCAGTACATGAGAGGCACTGTACATTTATCAAAACTCAGATAAAACGTTATTCAAATAGAAAACCTAACTTAGTAAAAAAAAATTTCAAATATACTAATTATAATTACTATGGTGCCTATACAATTAGTTTTTGTGGCACACTGTTAGGACTACTGAGCTGCACTACATTGCTTAATATAATAATCGTAGATGTCTATATATATATCTGGATACAGCTCCAGTTCACGCTTATTAACACTGTGACTCTGAAGTAACGTATATCAAAACATTGTGCTAACTCTTTGCGTATTACAAGTCATAATGGTCATCATATTAACCACTTTACCCCATTATCCCTGACAAGGTAATAACAGTCGAGCACCATAATCAAAATGTTTATACAGTTCTATTGATGAACAATGACGGTTGTCATCGAGACAATAATCATGAACAATCATTAACCTGACCATGGCTGGCCGGTCTTCAAATTTCCATAAAATGAATAGGCAGTTATGCACATAATAAGTTTGAAAAATATGTCAATTGCTTACTCGCCTTGAGTGCTTTAAGATCAAAAATATCATCTTTACGTCCCCTCTGAGATAGCAACCATTAAAAAGCAAGACAGCCACCTAGTAGATATGTTACGCAATGAGCACCTTAATATGTGATGTCTGTACAGTTAGTTACTATGTTGGACAGATCCAGTCTCCCACCTGGGTTTAAGGGAAGCAGAATGAGTCCAAGCATATATATAACTGTAAGGTACATATTCTATGGACTCTATAAAATATCATTTTTACCTAGACAGTCTATTGATACCTGTATGTACAATATATTATTAATATGCAAGTTTTGCACACGTGAACAAAGAAATTAACATTAGCTATGTGGAAGCTATGGACATGTCAACACAGAATTTAACACATTTGTGTTATGTGCTTCATTGCACACTATAACTAGCATTTTCATCGTCGTCAACATTAATACAAATATTTCAGTCATGAAACGATAGAACATTATCCTTGAGGTATATAGCTCAAGAACATGTTTATATCCTTAAAATTACATCACACTCTATATTAACGGGCTTCTGTTACTCATTGGAGTTACATGTGGACAGATAAGATGTTAATATGTATAAATATATAATGAACTTGCACTTGAAATTAAAACTGAACAGTCTTAAATTTTCTATGTAGGACCAGGGAGAACAGCATCAGTATCAGCCAACATGACAGCACACATGTTTGCCATCACTCACCAAGGGTTGTCCCCAACTCCATGTGGCGACTTCCTATGGTGAGCTGTGGTAATACCTCGAAGTTGCCCCCCTTTATGCCTATACTAGGAGTAATATTTACTCAAGAGTGGAAGGTTGGGGGCTAAGGAGAGGTAAAGATTGAGTGGGGGGGGGGTCTCTAGTGGTGTCTGAATTAGCATTAATTCCAGATAGATGGGTAAAAGATGGGTAAATATGAGAGGGATATAGTGGCAAGGCTGGTCGAGTAGAAGGGGAGGAGGAGGGTTCATGATTGACTGCAGTTACTTTTTCAGATTGCACTTTTGAGGGCACTAGCCAATTCATAATATAACCCCACTTCTTCCAAATCACCACCCCTAGAATGACTGCCACTACAATTAAGATCAACAAAATAAAGAGAATGACAAACGAAATCCTACTACCGTGATGTGTCCAGTTGAATGTAGAGGAAGGGAGGGGTAATGGCTGTAAGTTTGTTTGAACAAAAGGTCTTCGACTGTCAAAATCAGGTTGACGTAAAAGAGATATGGCCTGTTCAGCGGGTATAATTTCAGTGATATTCAGAATATAAGACATCAACATTTGCAAGGCCTTGACTGATATATGTCCCACACGTTCAATGAGACCCGTTAGAGTGACACCTTTTCCCATAACTACACACCCAGAAGGTACCGTTATCAGGTACGTACCTGAATTTATAGCTTGTCGTTTCCCCGGCTGACCTTCAAACCTAGTTTCGAAGGTTTCCACCCAGGTAACAACAATATATTCCCCGTAACTAATTTCAGTTACTTGTGTCAAGTTAGATTGCTGGGTGATGCTTACTTTACATGTGTGACTGTGTTTTAAGTCACCTGCGATTAACGTTCGTGGACAATGCCACCTTTGGGTATTATATAAAGGTCCTGAACGACATACCATGGGTTTCCATCCCATACAGCCGGTAGGGTGGAAGATGTCCCCATTTGTTGTGCTCAGTCCCACGTCAGGATGGTCCACCAATATCTGGATAGAATACCCTTGTCGTGGATAAAGGACCGGCCAGGTGGCTATATGATATCGATTATAGGTGTAACCATCTACCAAAGGTAATTTTACCCGGTAAATTAGAGTATCTTTTCCCCACACAGGGTATACATGCGTGTGTTCGTAATACCATTGGATTGGCTCGATTGGGTAGGCAGTTGAGGTAGTAGCCATCTGCAATACCTCCCTTAATTGAGAGGGACTGAGGATATCCTCCGTCAGTCTTCCCAGTTCTGGTGAAGCCTTTTGTCATGCATAAGTATGCAGCAAGTTTATATAAGAGCTAGTAATTTGTTCCAGAGTGGAAACAATCCGTTCAAAATAAAAGGCTCTTTCTAAACGATGAACCTCCCTCTGCGTAATGTTTATAACAGTTACCGCCTGGTTTAATGTGGGAACCAACCTTCCAGAAATAAAATCAGTCACCTGAGAAATTCTGTGTTGGTTCCATGCTGCAATTCCTTAGGTTCGGTTCAACATGGTGGTAAGCTTATTTACTTGATGCACCACATCCCGTTGTAGAATTTGAGATTGTGAGATGGCACGTCGGCATTCAGCTATACTGTCATCGGTCGCCAGTCCAAATAAGGTATGCCCTATCTGGCCAATTACATCGAACCATCAACGTGGGAAGCGGCGTGTTAGAGACTTTGGTGGTAGTACTTGACCCTGTGCTAGAGAAGATTTGAGATATTTTAACCATCCTGTCCAAGAAACACCTTGAGGTTTGGCAATTATGCCGTTATCTACCGCCCTCCTGGCCTGGGCAATGACAAGATTGATGTTGTGAACAAGCCCTTGGTCCAGCTCAGGATTGTCAACAACAACCAATATTGTCCATTCTGCAGACTGGACACGGAGTTGTTGAGCCCTTGTCACAAGTAATCCATCTGGCAAAGGCTTCACATCTGCTAGTGAGGGTTGTACACACCAAAGTATTAAACACACATAAAGGCTGCCAATTCTATTGCAGCCAGACGTTGTCACTTCTGATCCTCGGCACTTGGAGAACATTCTGTGGCTCGCCTTTTTACCGGTATTGATGGGGGTGGCGGCGAAGGTGGTGGTTCGGTTGCATTCTCATTGAACACTGACCCTTTTGATCTTGTAAAATACCGATGAGTCGGCACAGGTGGTGAGTGTATTATGGGAAGCGCATATGCCCTGTGTCCTCCATTGGTATTGGTTGGAGTCATGCCACCGCTATTAGCTGAAGTTGGGTCATGGCCAAATATAGCAGGGACTGGTTGCTCATAGTCATCCACATCCATATCAGTCTCCTCCCTCTGGTCCAAGCCTCGGTCAGGGTTCTCGGAAGACTGTTGAGTTGGAGTGGTAACTTCCATATTTGGGGGATGTACATCCCGTTTGGGAGCAGCTGTGAGATTGGCACCTTGCCGTGGATTTCGGTGCGGTCTAGTTGCCACCTCATCCCAAGCCATATTGGGATCAACTAATAATAGTTTATCACGGTTCACAGAACGAACCCTTCCAGTCCGTTGATGCTGAATCCAACAAACAGGTCCTCTAACCCTAATGACTTCAAACTGTGGGTCCCACCCTGAGGTAAAAGTCATCCGCTCTTGGGCTTTGACAACTACTGTATCTCCCGGCTGTAGCTCACCTGCATTTGCACGCCTATTCAGACGTTCACGATTATGCTTTCGTGAATCCGCCAAATGTTGTCGAGCCATTGTAAGAGCATCTGACAAATCACTCAAACGACCTGTCACAGGCTGGACCCTGGTAGGAGTGTTCAGACATTTGGTAAAGGGTAGTCTGCCCCTACGCCCATACATTAAGTAAAATGGGGTATACCCCATAGAATCATTGACACTGTTTCTATAAGCATATAGGGCCTGTGCTAGTTTATTCTGCCAGTGCCTAGCTTGATTATTCACCAGTTTAGTGATTATTTCCTTGAGAGTCCGGTTCAGCCTTTCAACTTTCCCCTTAGTCTCAGGATGATATGGGGTGGTCTGTCGGTGTTCAATGCCATAGTCCTTCAGAAACTGTCGAAAATGGCCAGATGAGAATTCCAAACCTCGGTCCGTTATGGCAACCTCAGGGGCGCCATGTCGAGGTATAAATTCCTGAACAAGGACATTTTCAACAACTGCTGAACTCTTGTTAGGGATGGGGAAAGTTTCTGCCCAGCCTGACAGATGGTCTACCACTGTCACAGCATAGCGATTACCTTGGTCACTCAGCAGAAATGGACCAATAAGATCAATACCAACTACCTGCATACAGTATGCCGGTAGGGGCATTTCACTCATGGTCGTACGTTCCGCTTGCTTCTGGTTCACTGCACATACTGAACAGAGCCTTATTCTCTGTAGGACTTCCCGTCTCATACCAGGCCAGACATAAGCCTCCCGAATGCGATTTAGTGTCTTAGAGAGGGCCATATGACCAACATCTTTGTGACACCTATCAATTACCTTGTCACGAAAGGCTTTGGGTAGTATCAGCCTGGGATGCCATGGACATGCTGGTGTTGGTCTCCTATTTGAATACAACAGACCATCATATACTTCATAGTCTGACTCCAGAGTTCCGGCTTCTACAAACAAAAGAGGGAACTCCTCCTTCTGCGCCTTTTTGATGATCTCTGCATCCAACAGGTCTGCCTCAAGGGGAATGCGTTCTTTACATGCTTCACCCATGATGGCATCTGGGTCAACCCAGTCTACAGTATCCAGCACTGCTATGTCCATTGGTGCAGGCAAGCGAGACATTAAGTCGGCTCTTACATTGCGGGCCCCTTGTACATATTGAATTTTTGCACCAAATTCTGCAAGGAAGACCCCCCAGCGCTGTATTTTTGTGTTGCGCATTTCCTTGGTGAACAAGGAGTGCAAGGGCTTATGATCTGTATAAACAATGAAATCAGCACCATAAAGGTAGGCCCTTAGTTTGTCTATACAGTGTACCACTACATAGGCTTCCTTTTTTGATAGTTGACCATTTTCTTTGGGTGGATGACAATTGGTGAGAGACATACTGTATCACCCTCTCCACACCAGAATCGTCATCCTGAACCAAAATTCCCCCAACACAGGTGTCACTAGCATCTCTGTATAATTTGTAACTCTTATCAGTCTGGGGGTATGCCATCACCTCCCGTGACATAAGCAGTTCTTTTAGATTTTCAAAGGCTTGTTGTTGTTCTGGACCCCACACAAAAGGTTCGTGTCGTTGAGTCAGCTTCACTAAAGGTTCTGACACTCGTGCATACCCAGGAATTGTTTTCGAGTAATAGTTAGCCATCCCCATGAAGGAGCGAACTTGCTTCAAGTTCTTCGGGGCTGGCATTTCAACTATAGCTCGGACTTTCTCTGGATCACTGTGAATGCCTTTAGGAGTGATGATATAACCCAGTAATTTGACTTCTTCCATACCAAAATGGCATTTTGAAGCCTTTAACTTTAGTTTGGCTGTTCGCAGCCTGTCAAAGACAGCCTGTAAATCTCTGGCATGAGCCTCAGGGGATTCAGATGCAATGATCAAATCATCTATGAAAATCCACACACACTTACCCAATAAATCAGACAAAGCCATCTCCATGGTCCTCTGGAAAATACTAGGCATATTGGCCAAACCAAAGCTGCCAACAGTAAAATTAAAGAGGCCACGGTGACAGATGAATGCTGTCTTATTTTGGTCTTCTTTAGCCACAGGGAGTTGATTGTATGCAGCTTTTAGGTCACACACACTATATATAGACTTACCTCCAAGTTGGTCAAAGATATCCTGTATGAGTGGTAATGGATATCTGTCCTTTACAGTCACCTCATAAACTTACGGTAGTAAATGCAGAACCGGGTAGTTCCATCCTTCTTTGGGACCAAGCACACTGGGGATGCCCATGGGGAATTACTGGGTACTATGACTCCATCCTCCAGCATTTGATCTACACACTCGCCTGTTATCTTACGCTTAGCAAGAGGTGTTCTGTATGGCCTTTGCCGTATAGGCCGGTGATTCCCCGTGTCAATGGTCACTTTTACTAAGGGGCACTGACCAAAAGGGCTCCCTTCTTCATAGAAAACATCCCTGTTTTGGGCAATTACTTCATAAAATTTTGAACAGCCATTACTCAAGGAGTTAGTACCACCCTCAACATCATGCATAGCTTGAATGGGACTACTTGAGTCTATAGTGGGCAACCCATTGTAAGGCTGTATTGGTAGCTGTTTCCCTTGCCACATCAACAATTGTCTTGCATAATCTACCACTGCTCTATTGGCAGCTAGAGCATCATCACCAATGATGCACTGGTGTTTAATACCATCTACAACTAACACTGTTAAATTTCCTAACCCCTTAACATGGACCTCAGTTTTACCATGTACCTTAATAGGGGTCCCTGAAACGGTAAACAATGAAGTTGCAGGTTTCAATAACCTAATCCTACCACTATCATTACATATTTGTTTAAATACCGCATTGTGCAGAAGTGAAACGCTAGCTCCAGTATCTATAAGACAAGATATACTCACATTTCCTGCTCTTACAGATAAACCCAGTCTGGAATTTGCGTGATCAACCCCTGCAGACTCTAGTTTTCCTGATCATTCTGAATTCCAATTGGAGGTTGTTGCTGTCCATTTTTTGGCCTCCGGGGTCGCTGAGGACATCCAATTTGATAATGATTCCCCCCACAGATGTAGCAAACAATGGGATTTGCATTGGAATGTTGTCTCTGCTCCCCCATTGTGGATCGCTGGTCACCGGCCCTGTGGTGATTTTGGGGATACCTGGCTTCGGCTGACTTGTTGGATTCTATCCGGCTCAAACGGGCAGACATCTTTTCTTGACCCTTCTGGATTTATGTAAGGGCAGTCGCGATGGCACTGTCATTTTTACCAGGTGTGGCAGGGCTAATTGAATTGTTGATGTTAGCCACTTCCATTGGTTCCTCCTTATGCTCATCACGGTTCAGTCCCACATACCTCTCTAATCCTGCCTCAATGCGTTCTGTATGCTGCATTGCGGCATCCAGCGATTGTTGTGTTAGTTCAAGGCTATCTTTCTTTGCCAACTCTGCTGAGCGTAAGCCTCGCATGTATTATCGCAAAACGACACGTTCTGCATCGTCTGAGCGTGGATCTGGATATGCTCTCTGTACTGCTTCTCGAAATCTGCGGTTGTAAGAAGCTAAGGTTTCAGTCCCATTTTGCTTTAGTTCTTCAACTGAGACTCTTAATTTTTCATTTTCATCAGCGGTTAAAAATGTCCTCTCGATGTGCGCTTTGACTCTATTCCAAGGGACATTCGCGCTCTCTTCAGGTTGACTCTCAATGAATCTCAATAGTTCTCGTCTCAGTGGTCCGCATGTAGCTCTGGTGGCAATTAATAATACACCAGCATTATCATTTTGGAGTTGAGGTAAGAGTAGTTCAATATCGTATAAAAAGTTCCTTGTTTGCGTGCTTATCTCCCCATCACAAGGAGTCAAACTTTCACTAAGTGCCTTTATCTTGTCCTTCCTTTGTTGGGCCTGCCATTGAGAAGCTTGCTGTGTGTGGAAGGCAGTCTGTACAGCCTTAAAGTCATTATACAATCCAACCAAGTTGGTTGTTAGTGCATCCCACTGTTCTGCATTCATTCTCTCTTAGCACACAGTTTGGAACATAAATCTGATGAAATGAGAAAAAAGTATCCTGGCAAGCTCGCCAATGTTATAACTCGTCTCTTAGTTTTCACTTGCGAAGAGTGATAATCACCATGGCTTGTTTGTGCGCAATGTAAATGCTCAGAAGATCGCTGTTCTGCTGGATTAAATAAAAGCGTCCACACGAGAGGTTGGCTAGATGGTAATTCTGTTTATTTTCCCTGTGCACAACTCATATCTTCCAATTCAGTTCCCCTTTCGGCCATGATGGCATTTCCAAGAAACGGTGCCCATAAATATCATCAATTATACATCAAAGCCTCGGACAACCCAAAAGCAATTAGGTTCTTTGTGCTGTATTATCATAACGGCTCAGAGTGCCACAAAGTCTGGAGTTTGCTTCCCATGTATTTACAGTTAACTTTAAATAGGATGGTAATTGGTGTACCAAAACATTTATGGTACACACCTTCAGGACCCTCGTTTATAATGATACATTAACGAATTGTTTATCATAACACTGACTGCCTTTACTGCCAGTCCACACAGTTGAGAAAATACCTTAATGTGTTCTTAATGACTTAATGAGCCAGATGTCCAAACATGCATGTACAATGACTTTTCGTTACTCAGCATCTACATTAATCATATACCAAGAAGCCAGAATAAACATGGTCAGCAAGGATGTTATACGTCTCCACTCCTTAACCCTTTAGGCGCTGTCGAGACTTTGAATTAAAGATAAACTATTGCAAACTAAAACAGAATCAAGATTGAAAGAAAAATACAAAGAGTGTACATTCTTTACAGTTTGATACACGTTGTATGATGTTTAGGGCACAGCGTACATTGCCATTCATGACAGCCATGTGTTCTGTCAAGATATGTACCCACAAACCACGTTAACAAATGTGACTTCCAAATATGAGTTGAGTTTCCAAATTTGGATACACAAAGGTGTCTCTGCACGGAGAGATCTAGGAGCTAGATTCAACGTCAAAGCTGTTAAATTGGAGCATTTCTGGTTTATTGATGACGCAAGGGTATGATTCCCATGGATCTACTGTTCGCCGTAAAACAATGAATAAAATAGGCATCCCTCTAATTAGAATTTTTTGGATTCATCTGTTCAACTTTATATGTTATGGTTCCATGGCATTTCCAGCGTCTCATCTTTCCAATAAAGAATATCCACTATAACCAAATTCTGAAAGTCATTATGATAATAGTTGCCAGTCTATATTGTACGCTAAAATTGCCAGTTAAACATGCAAAGATCCCTAAATGCCATTTTTGGTAAAGGTGTAGGTCACTGCATTCCAGTGCACCATCAGTCATCATCTTAAATATAATTGCATCTTTCTGTTTAACCAAATATATTGCTAATTAACATTCCAAGGACACAGAATGGTTGTTTGCAGTTAAATGAAAGGGAAAGGGAAAAATGCTTACTTTTCACCCTGTAAAAACAAAGGGTTAATTTGACAACCTTTAAACAAACATGGCAACTGAAGCACTACAGTTCAAATAATGCTTCACCAGGTAGTTGAAATGACACCAGTGGTCACAGGTCAATTGAATTCCTTTGATGCCAGAATATTGACAAAGTAAAACCAAACTTACTATCCAAACTCCTAAATTTAAAGTATTTGGGGCACATTTTTTTTACGTAAGAAGTCTAATTCACACATAAAATGTCATGCAATTTATAAATAAGATCTCCAATACCAAATCAAAAGATATAATGAATCCTGGTGGTTATGCCCATGGCTTTTTTCAGAAAAAGGTTAAAGTGACAGTTTTTTGCTGTTTTGAGCGAAAAAGGGGTTAATTTGTCATGTTGGGCACAGACGCTGGAACCACGACATCGCTTGTCAAAAACCAGATGTCAAATTTTACCTGGTTATAACTCCGGTTGGGCTCGTCTAATTTTTTTGGTCCTGGTCCCTGTCCTATTGCAACAAATAACAGAAAAGACATCCTCTTTGACTTCCAACACTTCAATGAAACAAGCCATTTGCTACTCTAAAAAAGACACCTGTGTCCTGGCACAGAGAGCAAGACAATTTGTGTTAGTTCAGTTAAGCAGTTGTATCTACTAAGTTGTCACGGTGAATAATATAACATTTTTATCTGGTATAAAGCAAAACATTATGGCAGATATACAGGATATGCATGTATACTCACAGTTATTTAAGCGGTCCTCCAAGACGACAAGATCGTTTTCCATTGGTCAGAATTGTTCAGGCCACAGGCTTCCAATAACTGGTGTTTTTCCAAACATCAAATAATCTAAAGCTTAAAACCTCTCATTACTTTATTATTGCAGGTCCCTTTTAGTATACTGATCCTGATTTATTGTAGTTTTGCTTCATTCAAAATTCTGTAAGGGGTTGTTGTATGGGCAACAATGAATAACAAGATGCCATGCTTAAACAGTTCTTCTCAGTTTTTTAAATAATCATTTATTACTATGGTTTTACAACCAGATATACCTTGTATCGGATGGCCTGTTGGTCAACTTTGGTTTTACCAATATACAAACATAAATATCCTGGACTGGATGCCTTGTGAGTCAGTTGGTCGTCAATTCTATGAAACGCTAACATACTAATTTTTGTTTCAGAGTTAACAGGTTATTTTCCACTTTATTATCAATCTGAGGAAATTCTATCTACCGATTTGATACTGGTATTTGATGTGAAGTTAATATATACTATCAAACTATGGAAAGTTGAAAAATTGGTAATATTATTTCTAACTTTATTTTACACACTGACACGAACACAATTTCAATGTCTTGTTTGAATCAATGTGTTGGATTATTTCAGCGCGATGGTTCATCACATTTTATATTGGTTTGAGCATAATTTAACCTGATTTGGAAAGTATGTACACAACGGAGACTGGATAGGTGAACACGAAAATACAAGTTCCATGAGTTGAAGCTTTATTGATCCATATGAATATCAGTAAATATTAGGTCGCATTTCACTATCGACACTACACAGCTATATTACACAGCTGAACCCCAATGATATTTACTGTTGTTGATGCTGAACCAGTCAATCATGCAAGGTACAACGTGTACTTTGGACTGACAAAATTGACTTAATATACAAATAACAATATTAAGAGTCAAATATCTCAAATAAATCACTAATTTCACGGTTGGGCTAGTACTAACAAATGGTGGGCGCTCCAAATAACACCAGCACATGATAATTTAGTATGTATTAATGCAGTAGCATGGCACTCTCCCAAACAGAAAAACACGTCTCCAGTGCTCGGGTAATAAGCTTCAACTGCTAGTTAAAGAGGGATACTTCGTTTCAGCAATGATTGCATATGACCTCAAGGATATTTGCTTTACTAAACGACCCAGTTAATATGAGTCATCTAGGCCTACATTCTTCCTGAAAATAAAATGAACAAAGCTAGTTATCATTGGTTAGTTGATTAAAACAAGCTAACATTCCGGTCCTTGAAAAATGGTCACTAGAGATACCACTTCACTTAATAATAATAATGGTAATAAGCTTACTTTTACTTTAAAATTCAGAATATACTTGACAAGCTTGAGTGACTATTTGATATGGGTATACCAAATCATTAAACTTTAGCTTGAAAATGAGCGCAATTTCAAACAAAAGTAGGCAGCTAATGCAAAATCATTCAATTGTATGTAAAGAACTCGAATAATGCCTACATGCATTCCCTGCAGTAGACTGACCGCACACACGTACATTATTTGTCCTAAAATACAGTAAGAGTCGACACTTGCAAGTATAGCGAGTAAGCGTGGCACATATTGGTCATTATTACAAAGTTTGCTCATTAACCCTCTTTTCTACAAATATTGTCACATATGATTGCACTCAACATAATGCTTTAACAGCAAATTTTATTTGTGTTAATCTATTCGCTTCATTCCAATTTGAGATAAGGAGATGCAAGTAGCAGCAGTTAATGTATATAACAGTAGCAGTAAACTGAGGAAGTAAACTAGCCTGTTGAAGTGGCAGTAGCCTGTAGCAGTTGTATATAATGGCAGAAGAGTGTATCTTCAAATCTGCTCTTGGCAAATATCCAGCCAAGCAGAAGCTTTCACAAAGTCAACCTGATGGTGCCAGGTTGTGCAATATCATAGATGCTAGTAATCAGTATCGCGACTCTTTGCATGGGTATTTACAGGAACAAATGGAATTAAACGAGCACCTGCAAGTGTTTTATCACAAACTTTGTATCTCAACATATTTAACAAGTGTACCATTTGGTTCCCAATCACTTTTTTTAGATTATCTCCTGTTAAGCTTATGAGACACTCTGCCATCCCTGCCTTTAAATTCATGGAGCACTGTGGCGAAAACTGTGCAATTGAAAAAGACAGAAAAATCCCCAAAGATGGGTGCCAGCCTATCTGATAAAGAAAGTGGCCACAAATGAAGTGGATGAAAGGGGTCAACTAGTGAGGACCAATGACAAAATCCTGCAACAGTGCAAAGCGAAGGGTGGCCAGTGGGCATGCACAGTGAGGCATACAGTGCCCCTAGTGACCTGCATGCCTCTGGCATGAGGTATCACAAGGTCTGCAGGAACAGATTTTTCAGTCATTGGTGTGCTTCGGGTGACAGTATATCAACAGATGTTGACATCACTGAAACCCCACAACAAGTCAGTTTAAGGCAGCTTTTTGCAGAAATGCAAGTTAATCACACCAAAATAGGGGATTCTTTTAAGTTACAAGGGTGATTCACAGAGATTGTAGGCAGTTCTATGAAGTGAGGTGATTTGTAAAGGATGCTAACCGACAATGTCAAAGGACTTGTCATTCTGTGTGCTCAAGGGTACCGTGAAGTTATCATGTCTCGAGACAACACTGTTGCAGCTCTGAAAGTGACATAGGATGTAAAGGAGGAGGATAATATTGATCCTGCACCTGATATTATTGTAAAAACTATTATGGCTGTGGTACAGGCCATAGAATGTGAACAGAAACCTTACCAGAGAAGAATCAAGTCCATTGCCTGTGAATCTGCTTCCAACACACTTCAGATACATCTCCAGACACTGTCTTCTTCACTCGATGCTGTCTCGTTGCCATCACTCCTCATAGGAAATATAGTAACTAGTGTGCTGTGCGATCATGCACCCCCCCCCCCCCCAAACTGCTTAAGGTATACTGATCAGTAGAAAGAAGATTATAACACACCTGTATGATTACAAGGTTACTTGTTCCTTTGATGAATTACACAGATATAAAGATTCTGCAGTGGCAAGGTACACTAAACTCAGAGAATAAGAGAGCACCCCAGTCACAGGAACTTGTCTTATTCAGCACATTGCTGACTTTTTTATGATGATATGTCAAGCCCAAATTGTAAGGTATCCACTGATGCACTTGCCATGATAGAATGTCTCCCTGAGACACACAAAACAACAGAATATGAATCGTTCTCTTGCATCTTAAAAGCTGAAATGTCAAAGCCAGTCCATTTTAATGAGGAGGTGGATGAAATAATGCCTTTCACCAGAACTGGGAACCCCCTGCCATTTGCTCCTCTACCATCTAACTTGAGTTCCGTGAAAAGAGTGTCCTATGAAAGAGCTCGAGACACGGATTTTGACCTCCTGAAGGTCAGCTGAATGATGGACTTAAGAAGCAGGCAATTTTACAGTGTTATTTTCTCTAAAGTATAAAATAATAGAACACACTGTAAAGAAACTTTAGACATTTGCACATTTGTGGGGGGGGGGGGGAGTTTTACCACCAATGAGAATCAGGCTCCTGAATTCAGTAGATTCAACACTTGTGTAAACCCTCAGTAGGAAGTTGCCACCAGGTCAAAGTCCCAAATTAACTATCATCCATTAATTCATGCAAACCCCTCTGATCCTATAACCATCCTCACATCAATGATAAAGAGAAACAGACTCACAAATGCAAGAGGTCAATACTGGGTTGTAGATACTGCTAATCAGCAACTCTGCAAAGTTGCATGCCAGATAATACGGAGTGACCTGGAATTGTACAGTCCATTTATTATCGTCTAAAAGGGGTATGCACTTTTCAGTGAGTTTCCATCACGCCAGTTGGTGTAAATGGAGGACATAATGGCTTACTTGAGGTGCTGGAGTCTGCATTTTTTGGAGTTACAAATAGGTTGTCAGAGAAAAAGTTTCCCCAGAATATATGGGTGTTGAGAATGCTGACAGAAGAGCTGCGACGTGAAACACTGCAATCAGATGCCATACAGTCTATGGATTGAAAAATACGATAAATTTGTGTCCACCTGTATGGGATTCGAACCCACTGCCTTCGGCACACTCGCCTAGCCAAATGTAAAGTCCAACACGCTGACCTCTAGGCCATCGGGACAACCCCAAAAAGGTTGACCAAGGACCCAGGGTGATGTTATAGCAGGTGTGGCTTGTTTGATAATCTCCAAACCAATCTGGGCTGTCTGTGTAGAAAGAGCCATACATCCATGCTATGGATCAACTCTGTCATTTACTCCACACTTTTTAAAATGACGTTTGTGCAAGCACAGTGAGCATTAGAAAGAATACCTACTACATCTCAAAGCAGTGGAACAAGCACTCCTATGTTTCTTTGGTGCAGGCCATATTAACAACGTTTTTTATGGTGTCCATTGTCGAGGACAGATGGAGTCTTTGCCTGATGAAGTGAGATGTCAGTTTGAATGGGGAGAGCACACCATTCACCTGAAGGCTGGCATCTGGAAGAGAATTTGGCAATTATTTACTTACAAAGACCAGATAAAATTAACAGAGAACATTTGTCAAATTCTGTTCTCATCCTGTAAGTTTTCATTGCTAAATCTCTTACTTCTCTCATTTACTGTAGGTCAGGTATGGGCATAGAGACCATCTGGATGAAGAATGGTAATAGGCCAGATTGGTAAATTGGGCCCACCAGTAAGCTTGACACAATCAAGACCTTTTTTGCATAGTCATGTCATGACTGCCTTTCAATAACACCAGGTTTGTCTTTTTATATGTTACCTTTCGCTTATTTTGCATTTACCATATTGCTTCTCTAAAATAATTATCTGCAAATATGCCAGATTATGGCTTCTATTGGTCCTAGTTCAGTACCTATTTTTATACTAGGACTTGAGGAATTGAGAGAAAACAAAAAGAAGAATCAGATGAGTCACAAGGAGGCACCTGCTTGGATCAAGGTTGATATGCAGGATCAATCCACTCTTCGACAAAAGCTGATCATCTGTATTGACCCACTGAAACCTGATGAGCATCCTCCAGATGCGCTCATCAACATAGTGGCAGAGGAGATCATTCTAAACAAGAAGGTGGACATTGACAATGTCGTTGATTTGGAAATGAAGCAGCAAAGGAATTGTTGAGCACTATTGCCATGTGCATTCTACAAGCCATTGAAGCGAGTAGTTGTGCCTATGTCTGCAAATCAAAAGTCAGTTGATGTTGATGGTCAGGAGATAATAGATACAGGTGTTTTCTATGCACGAGCACTCAATTTGCATGCCATGCAAGCCAGCAGGATTGATCTCCTTCAATTGACTCAATGCTGCATCAGAATTCTCACTAGTGGCCACCTCTACGTTTGACGACCATGGTAGCATGAGATCTACACAAAAGTCACCTAAAATGAGCTGGCTTTTGAAAGGTCGCATCTTTATGTCAACAAGGATTCATACTCTCTTGATGACTGTGCTATACCCTGGGCAGTTACATGGCCCAGTGCTTCTAATGTAATAGTTCAGGACTATGTTGATGTATTCTGCAACTATATTCACCATTACCAGGAGTCAGCAGGTGTACACCTCATTTTTGATTGATATGTCGCAGGTAGCACCAAAGAGATGACATGGAATGCCAAGATAAAAGAATGACCGAGGTCTTAATGATGAAACTGACCTCATGGTTGCCTACTGCTAAACTCCTTTTCTCTGTCACGTTATAGTAAATTCCTATGACACGTTGAAATATATTCCTATGACATTACCAAATGAACTTGACTCTGACTTTTCAGTCTCACAAGAATGCTGGTAGAATCAGTCATCATCAACAAAACTCAAAAGAAATGGTTAATAGCTCTCTAAAAAGTCAATTTATGTGAAAACGTAAATCTAGCAGCAATATTGGCTGGCATCTTGAATTCTTAAAACAAGTGCTCGAGGGTAAATGCAAATTACCCATCAGTTTTAGTTTACATGATGTATTTGGCAACAGAATCAAGTGAGAAAAAAAGCAAAATCCATCAGGTCAAGGTATACTCACCTGGCTGTCTAAGTATCTGTTCATATGGAGATGTCCAAAAAATACACATCTACCGATGTAACTGCAGGCTCGCCTACAGTTATCATGTCTTTCGGCAAGTCAGCCCTTTTTTGCAGAGACTGCATGGGATGAAATATAGCTGCATTTGAATTGATCTGAGTTGGATGAGTAACACACTCATCGGGTAAAAATCGAATCCATGACCAGTCTGGAATTACTAGCCCACTTAGCTTGAAACCTTCCTGAGCCACTAATTTAGTCACATTATGTACCGTTGTAACAAAACGGACATGGACATGAAAAAGGACATGAAAAACGGACATGATGTAGCAAGATTTAAGTGCACAAACCTATTTTTTTTTCTTTCTTAAATAATCTGATTGAATATGCACAAGTGGCAATAATGCCTATCAATCAATACTTCTCTTACTCCGTCAAAGCCCAGAATCATCTGTCAATAATTAATCGCATATACCAAAAGTTTCATAACAAGATCGTAATAAGATTTCTAACGTACTCAAATGGACCTTCGTGACATTTTACATCCTTGTTTTATGATGACCATACTGGATTATTCATCCCGTATACCGGCCGAGTTGACTGTTGGGACTATCGCCTTATTTTATGACATCTAATTTCCAGCACTCGCGCAGAGAATATTCAACTATCGACGCTTGTATAAGACTTTTATTATACCATTTCTTTTAACAAGTACTGAATAATTTAAATGTTGACTCAGCTATCTTCAGTTGTATAAGACTTTTATTGCAGGATTTCTCTGAACAAATATTGAATAATTTAATTGTTTCTGGTTGTAAAATTATCTGGCATTTCATATCTGCAAGCACCGCTGGTAATCATCAGAGTTGTGTCGGGGCTTGGACGGAGCTGACGGAGCTTTGTGTATCTCTCGAAATATATATATAAAAAGACCACTATACAACCAAACCACACGGTCTCGAGTTATTCCACCTGGGTGAAAACATTAAGAAGTGAATAACTTGGTTACATTAAATGGTGCCGTGACCAGGATTGAATTTTAATTACCACAAACAGGCACTACAGAACTGAACTTTTATCGTGAAGTACAATATTGGAATCTGAGCAACCAACCAACTTGAGACAATGGCAGAGCAGTTGAAAGGACAGTAAGTACCTCTTTGGCTTTACTTCAATACGGTTATCACCCTATAAATCACCATCTTTCATTTTTTTTCCCTTTCACTCATAGGATTACTTGAAATTATTGTATTCATATAAATTTTGAAGAAAATTGCATGAAAATGGCTGATCAAGACATCCCTGCTGATATTTTGTCGAGAAATTTTAAGGAGCTTCAGTTTGAATTCAGGGCTCAAGGCCTTGTTAACCAAATTAAACCATTTAGTGGAGAGTCAGGCAGGAACCTCAAAACCTGGCTTAGAGATATGGATAAAGTAGGAGTTAGCATAGACAGAGATAATGAAAGAATGAAGCTATTAGCCATTCAAACTCTTAAGGGCGCGGCCTCTGAATACTGTTCCCGTGTGTTAAGGCAAAATCCAGGAATCTCCTGGCCAGATTTGGTAAAAGCACTAAAGGAAAGATTTAGTGATTCAGCTGATGTTCAGCTCGCTATGCAGAGACTTAAGAGAGTGAAACAGGGTTCTGGAGAATCAGTACAGTCATATGCGGAAAAGATTATTGATTTGGCCGAAGAGGCCTTCAACACTCTTGATCTTTCGGACACACTTATACAGGTTCAATTGAAAGACATCTTTCTAGATGGTATTAAAGATGATATCATAGCTAGAAAAATAATAAGGCACAAACCAGTCACTTTGGACCAGGCATTGCAAATAGCTGTCAGTGAACAACTGGCAAATAAAACTTTTGAATTGAGGAGAACAGAAGAGCCAATGGAGGTTGACTTAGTGCAATCTCTTGCCATGAAAAATGAACAGCGCTTTAACAGTCTAGAAGGCTCAGTTAGTGATATAAAGAACATGATGGCACAAGTTTTAGCAGTAAATACTGAGCCCAGGCCCAAATTTGAGGCCAGTAATTCCCAATATAAGGCTGCTAATAGACCAAACACTGTAGACCAATTATATCCTAAGGAACAAATGAAGTTCACAGCTGATAAACGTCCATACTGTGCACATTGTGGGAAGGTAGGACACAAATGGAGACAGTGTAGGATTAGAAAAGCCCAAATGCAGGCTAACAGTCAGCAACAGGGCCAAAATGGACGGTTAAACTAAATAATGCCAGTACAGACCAAGGGACCCCTGTACCTGGCATACTATTGACACATGCTCTACCATTATACACACCAATGGTCCCAATAGTAGTTGGCAAAGAGAAAACACAAGCAATATTAGACACAGGAGCAGATGTTAGTATTATTTCAGAAAGATTTTTCAACAAAATGGACAAAAGTATAAAATTACAAAGTGGCAAATTACCTACCTTGTCAGGAGTATCTGGGCATAAATTGACTAGTCTGGGCACTATCACAACAACAGTGTTGGTTGGAAAAACAAAAATAGCAATGACATTTCAAGTTATTAGGGGAATTACAAAGGATGCCTTGCTGGGAAGCGATTTTCTTAATATGACCAAAGCCAAATTGGATTACGAAAGCAGAACTCTGCAAATTTTTGACAAAATTGTTATATTGAAAACAAAACAATCTTGCAGACTTAGTAGCTCTCTGGTGCAAATTAATGAAAGGGTTACACTGCCGGCATACACGGAAATCAATACGCCAGCATGTTTGTCAACAAAAGTACCAAAGGGAGATTATGTAATCACTCTGCTAGATAATGCTCCACTCCTTGCCGACCGGCCAGGAATATTGATCCCAAACTTATTGATTACAGTAGAGGAAAATGGTCAAGTGCCATTAACCCTTATCAATACAACTGGTGAGTCTATTATAATATCACCAGGAAGTGTAGTGGCCTATGCAGAACAATTGCAGGGTCAAGAAAATTTGGATATCAATGAAGTAGATGCTGAAATGGAAACACAAGTTTTAGGGAATGAAGACCTTTTCTCCTCCTCTGACACAGCAACAAAAACTCCATTTTTAGAATTGTTTTCACTATCTCATATTCCTGAAGACCAAAGGTTAAAACTTCAAGAGCTATTAACCACCTATCACCAGGTGTTTGCCAAGGATGACTCAGAACTAGGGGCTACCTGTATGAAGCCTATCTGCATTGAAACAGGTGACAATTTGCCTATAGCCCAGAAGCCATACCGCACCCCATATACTCTAAGACAGGAATTAGAGAAACAAATTGACAGTATGCTGAAAACAGGAGTAATAAGAGCATCAGCATCACCATATGCAAGTCCTGTAATCTTAGTACCAAAGAAGTCAGGTGAAAAGCGACTGGTCATTGATTATAGAAAACTAAATAAAACAATAGTCAAGAACTCCTACCCCTTGCCAAACATAGAAGATGTCATAAACCAATTAGGGGGAGCTAATTATTACACTGTTTGTGACCTTAAAAGTGGATTCTGGCAAATTCCCATTGATGAAAAGGACAAATACAAGACAGCATTCATTACTCATAAAGGACTTTATGAATTTAACCGCATGCCCTTCGGATTGACAGTGGCACCCTCAGTCTACCAGAGCACCATGAATGAAGTGTTGTCTGGCCTAATAGGCTGTTACGTAATGGTCTACATTGATGACGTAATAATATACAGTAAAACCTTTGAAGACCATTTAAAACACTTAAAAACTGTCTTTGAAAGGCTAGAAAAATTTGGTATGAAACTAAAACCATCAAAGTGTGAATTTTTCAAGTCTGAAATCCTATACCTGGGATATATAGTGAGCCCAAAAGGATCATACCCTGACCCAGAAAAGGTCAAGGTCATACATGAGATCATACCTCCCACAACTGTAAAAGAAACCCGTGCCTTTCTTGGTATGGTAGGATATTATCGACGCTATATCCCCCATTTTAGTGAGATTGCTAGTCCACTTACTGATCTAACCAAGAAAAATGCCCGCTTTAAATGGACAGAGGAGGCACAGGAAGCCTTTGAATTATTGAAGTCAAAACTTACCGAGGCCCCCATATTAGCATATCCAGATGTTAATGAACCTTATTGTCTGTATACTGACTCTAGTCAATTTGCAGTCGGTGCAATTTTGACCCAAAAAGGTGAGGATGGGTGTGAACATGTGATTCAGTATTTGTCACATAAGTTACACAAGGGACAACTTAAGTGGCCTATTATAGAGAAAGAAGCATATGCCATAGTATATGCAATACACAAGCTAAGACCTTATCTCTACGGTGCTCGCTTTACAATATATTCAGACCATTTGCCCTTGAAATCCTTATTCACTGCTGAAATGAACAACACAAGGATTCAGCGCTGGGCTATTTTAATCAGTGAATATGGCTGTGACATACAGCACACCAGTGGGAAATCTAATTCCAGAGCAGATTACCTTAGTAGGGTACAATTAAGTCTAGACAATAAAACGGAGAATGAAATCAATGTAATTGACTCTGATGAGCCAAATTACAAGAAGGTACCCATGGGACATGTAGACTCCATTGTAGACCAAAACAAAACATCAGATATGCTGGAATTTGATATAGAAAAATTTGGAGATATGGCTACCATTCAAAAAGAAGATCCTCAGCTTGAAAAGATCATTAACCAAATAAAAGCAGGGGACACCTCATCTCTAAATGAAGAATATGCACTACAAGACGGCATATTATGCCATATAGCTGGACCTGTCAGATTAGACCCCTACCCCCTTATGCAGGTGGTTATCCCAAAAGTATTAATTAATACCATCCTAACTAATTATCATGATACAAATGGACATTTTGGTATAGACAAGACATACCAAACTATACGGTCCAGGTATTATTGGCCTTTTATGTACAAAGATGTGGTTCATCACATTGCCAAATGTACTGCATGTAATACTCGAAAATTGAAAAAGAAAAGGGTGGAATTGCAAGACATGCCTCAGAGTGAATTTCCTTTTCAAAATATAGGAATCGACACCCAGGGTCCATTTGCAGAAAGCTTTTCTGGGAACAGATATATCGTAACAATAGTTGACCATTTCAGTGGATGGCCAGAAGCCTACCCTACCCCTGATAAGTCAGCAGAGACAGTGGCCCGATTGCTCATGGAGGAATTTATTCCTCGTTTCTCATGCCCCATGACAATGGTCTCAGATAATGGCACCGAATATGTAAATGCCATAGTTGAGGCCCTTAGCAGAGAATTCAATATTCAAAGAATCACTACTTCTCCATACCATCCTCAGTCAAATGGGCGCACTGAACGATTCCATCGTGTTTTAAATGATGTTCTTGCTAAATCTCTAGAAAATCAAGATCAAAGGAACTGGGATTTGTATATTGCTCCTGCCCTCTTAGCTTACAGAACTAGTGTACAAGAATCTACCAGGTTCACTCCCTATTTCATTGTGTATGGCAGAGATCCAATACTGCCTTGTGACACCCTTTTACGACCAAAACTGCGATATATGGGTGAAGACTACATACCTACTATGTTAGGTAGAATGCACGAAACATTTCAGTTAGTTAAATACCACATGCAAGAAGCGAGAGAGAAAAATAAGCAAATATACAATAGAAGAGCAGAGAAACCTGTCTACCAGTCAGGTGACCCAGTATATTTACATGACAGAACTGTATTGCCCGGCACCTCTTCTAAACTGACCAATGCATGGAAGCCCTATTATAGAATAGTTGAACAGATAACCCCTGTCAACTACCTAATTAAGCATCAACCATCTGGACAAACTAAGATGGTTCATGCTGAACGTTTGTACCCAGCACACCCAGAAAGTGCTTGGGATAAAGAGAGAGTAACACCTAAACATATTGGTCATAAATACAGAGAATGGAGCTCCAAAGCTCACCAAGCGCCAACCAGAGATCAACCCTTGCGACAGGCCAAGTTGTTGGTCCCTGAGACTAATACTCCTGCAATTCCCCAGGACGAGATTGAGGAATCTGTAGGGTTAAATACACAAAATACAGCCCATGAACAAACACAACTCTCCGGTGTGGATGAACCTCAGAGAGCAGGTCCTTCACATCGATATAATTTGAGATATAGGCCTGGACAATGGTCTATTACTGGTACATCAGAGTTACCAGAACGTCAAGGATTGAAAAGAAAACAGACATTCACAGGTGGGTCGAACGGTACCCATGAGACTGATCAAAAGAGGTCTCGTATGACAGGTGATGGCCCTCACAGATCAAATGATGAGGCCATGGATATAGCATCTTTAGATATAACCAACATGCCAGACTGGATATTAGTACTTGTTGGTATATTTGTTGGTATGCTCCTAATGATAGTGTCCGTCATCATAATTCGATTGTTGTGATTAAGTTCAATAGAGAAAGCAGTTATGCTTAACTTATGTTCATATATTGAACCTTTAATGAGCTGATGAGTCCGCAGGCCCTAATTCTCCTTTTCCTTTCTTTCTTTCTTCTTTCAGAACCACTATTCTCATACTGCTGTTTCTCCTCTGTTCTCAAACTACGGCTGAAACTGGAACTTTCTTCACTCCTTTAAAAGAAGTCTATGCTACATACAGCACCTGGCTCTTAACTTTCACCATTGATCTTCTCCCTTATGAAACAGAATTGAATAAATTAAAGAAGGATATTATTGGTGTTGAAAACACAGTTGGGGCTATATTAAATCGCCCACAAGGTAAAAATCTAAATCCAACCCAACAAAGACAGTATGCTGAGCTTGCTAATCAGACAGTTGAATTTATTCAAGTGGAAATGACACAATTCCGCCAGGCAACAGATCGTTTGTTCTTTACTTTGTATCAATTAAAAGACCTTATAGGCAGGAATTACCATAGAAAAACCCGAAGAGCAATTATACCTATCATAGGCGACCTTCTTTCGACCTTGTTCGGTACATCCACTGATGCGAATATGCGAAAATTACGTAGAAAAATTATTAAGTTGCAATCACGTCAGTCCCAACTAGTGACAGTAGTACAGAAAGGGTTAACATTCCTCAATAAAACACATACCAACACTGTTGAAAATCGATATGCCATCAACAGGCTAGTCAATGTTACCAGTCAGTTACATAACTTTGTGCAAGACATGCAGACCAAGTTACAGCTGTTAGATCCTTTATTGATTTTCACAACCCTGCACAACAAATTACACCATTTATTTCGTGCAGTTTTATCAACAATAGAGCAAACGTATTGGGATATATCTGAATTGCAAACTGCAATCAACATAGCTAACACTGGCCACTTGCCTTCTACTTTTGTCACTTCAGATCAGCTATCTTCAGTGCTACGGTCTATTGCCAACCGTTTGCCAGCTGACCTAAAATTACCCAGTACAAGCCTTGCTTGGTTTTATGCGCATTTGGCTACTGCTCTTATACCACATGGGAATAAACTTCACTTGATAGCAGCCCTACCGTTAGTTCACCGGGAAGCTATGTTCACTCTTTATGAGTCACTTAGTGTTCCAATACCTAATCCTGCTGCCAATTTGGTAGCTCGTTATCAAATAGAAAGTAATTATATTGCCATCTCTAAAGATGTCTCCATGTATGCATTGCTTACTGACAGTACTGCATTAACCTGTATTTCTGCTAAAAATGGATACTGTGCTTTCCAGGAACCCATAGTTTCGCTTACAAATGCACCCAGCTGTATATCATCTTTATTTTTGCAACGCCAGAGTATGGCTGACAAGCACTGTATCCGTGCACTAAAATCTCATTACAAATTCCCTATTGTACATTATTTGCGAACTGGTACTTGGCTTATAGCTTCTCGTTCACCAATAATCCTTACCTTAAAATGTTACAACAATGATAAACACCGCATATCTACCTACAAAATTACAAAACCAATAGACATATTTCATTTGCATTCTGGTTGTGAGGCACATTCAGATCAATTCAGACTTTTACCTTACTTTCATGGAAATTCTTCCAGCATGTCCCGCCCACTAATGTCTCAGCCATCTAAATTGAATTATTTATTAAATGATATTTGGAACTTTTCACGCATTCCATCAGACAAATTACTTACGAGGCTCAACCTTAATGATCTAATATTATCAGATATTCCTTCCCTGCCAATTGCTGAATTGCAAACAGCTTTAAATCAAGCGAAAGAGAAATTTGTTTTCAAAGATAAACCCCACCAGTTTCTTAAAATAAGTTTGGCTGTATCGGTCATTCTAACCTTCTCGGGTATAGTGACATCTGGTATATTATTCTATTTTTATTATTACCGTAAGGAGTGTCCTTGCTCTAGGTTGTTTAATAAAACTAAAGTACCAACAAATGATGGTGATTTTAAAGATGGTGAAGCTAGTGTTGCTTGTTTGGCTAAAGTCGGTGTTACTGATCAACTTACTACTGCAGAAATGAATCCAGATGCCAGCAACCAAGCAACTTGATTATTCCTGTGCATGGATGGATTGGAGTCGGCAAGACCACTCTCCTCAATGAATGGAAAGCTCAGTGGAATGCAAACCCGGAAACTTTGCTTCCTGCCATTGTGGTACAAGAACACAACACTAAATCTGACGAATCCTTGGAAATCTTAGACTGTTTTTACCACAACATGATCTCCAACCTGTGTTGGGAGAATCATCAATTGGTCACATATTGGCAAAATAATATGCAAGCTCTACGTACCCACATGCCTGGGCCCCAAAGCATTATCTATGACCGCTCCTTCTTCGACGTTCATACATTCATGACTCTCTATCTTACTGATGCCGAATATAAACTGCTACTTCCATTGTACCGTCACTTGATGACACTCTACATGAATCAGTGTGTACAAAGAAAATGTCAGATTCAACCGGTGGTTGTCACAAAACCCCCTGACACCGCATGGCACCAATTTTTGGGCCGTAACCGGCGACATGAAGTGGAAGTCTTCACCAAGGACAAATATCTGCACTACATGAATGCTTATGAACAAGCAACTGAGTCTACACACGCAATGTTAAGGCAATTCTATGGAACTGAACTAATACTTCCTACCAAGTACATGGACTCCCCTGACCTGGCTACCCTAATTGAGGACTTTGATCGTACACTGGGCCTCCGAGACTGAACTTTCACCGCATTGGATTTAATCTTTTAACTTTCTTACGGCAAAGTTAAAATTGATGACAGGGGCATATGTAACAAAACGGACATGGACATGAAAAAGGACATGAAAAACGGACATGATGTAGCAAGATTTAAGTGCACAAACCTATTTTTTTTTCTTTCTTAAATAATCTGATTGAATATGCACAAGTGGCAATAATGCCTATCAATCAATACTTCTCTTACTCCGTCAAAGCCCAGAATCATCTGTCAATAATTAATCGCATATACCAAAAGTTTCATAACAAGATCGTAATAAGATTTCTAACGTACTCAAATGGACCTTCGTGACATTTTACATCCTTGTTTTATGATGACCATACTGGATTATTCATCCCGTATACCGGCCGAGTTGACTGTTGGGACTATCGCCTTATTTTATGACATCTAATTTCCAGCACTCGCGCAGAGAATATTCAACTATCGACGCTTGTATAAGACTTTTATTATACCATTTCTTTTAACAAGTACTGAATAATTTAAATGTTGACTCAGCTATCTTCAGTTGTATAAGACTTTTATTGCAGGATTTCTCTGAACAAATATTGAATAATTTAATTGTTTCTGGTTGTAAAATTATCTGGCATTTCATATCTGCAAGCACCGCTGGTAATCATCAGAGTTGTGTCGGGGCTTGGACGGAGCTGACGGAGCTTTGTGTATCTCTCGAAATATATATATAAAAAGACCACTATACAACCAAACCACACGGTCTCGAGTTATTCCACCTGGGTGAAAACATTAAGAAGTGAATAACTTGGTTACACCGTGCTTATAGCTTCATCAACATTTGGTAGTCACTTTACAAAACATCAACATAGAAATCTTTGTGTGCTGCCTGTGCCACATTATCTTCGTACTTACTGCCTCAATCAATTGCAATTCTCTTCAAAGCAAAGAACTCCATGGAACTGGAACTCCATATCCCACCAAACAAGTGTGTGCACATTCTTTACACTTTAGGTGACCCGGCCATATTGCTATCTGGTCACCACACAAATCGCAAAAGATCACTATCATGGGGAGAAACCTATACTTGCATGAACCACTTTCCAGATCACCTGTGATGGCAATATCGGTTCTTTCAATCAAGAAGAAGAAGAAGAAGAAGAAGAAGAAGAAGAAGAAGAAGAAGAAGAAGAAGAAGAAGAAGAAGAAGAAGAAGAAGAAGAAGAAGAAGAAGAAGAAGAAGAAGAAGAAGAAGAAGAAGAAGAAGAAGAAGAAGAAGAAGAAGAAGAAGAAGAAGAAGAAGAAGAAGAAGAAGAAGAAGAAGAAGAAGAAGAAGAAGAAGAAGAAGAAGAAGAAGAAGAAGAAGAAGAAGAAGAAGAAGAAGAAGAAGAAGAAGAAGAAGAAGAAGAAGAAGAAGAAGAAGAAGAAGAAGAAGAAGAAGAAGAAGAAGAAGAAGAAGAAGAAGAAGAAGAAGAAGAAGAAGAAGAAGAAGAAGAACAACAACAACAACAACAACAACAACAATGGTAGGTCTGGTCCTAGCATCATATTTTTATTTAGTCTCGTACTGTTATGACCAGATGAGAAATCAAGTACTATTCTTAATTTCCTTTTGTCGATGGAAAACAGTGTGATGAGGGAGATACCAAACCTTACTATCACTCCTATCAATTTCCAATTCCTGGAATATTTTTTTAGCTTTGCACATATTGTACATTCCATTGTCTTTGTAGTTTACTTTTGAATGAATGCATGCTCCGGTCTGCTGAACCCGGTTTGCCATTGAGATTAATCTCAATGGCAAACCGTTAATCTTTCTGTCCTTAGTGGAATAGGTATTTGATAATGACCCTGAACTTTGGATTGTACCTATATCTTTACTGTCCTTTCATCTTCAATAGAACAGCCTTTCTGCCCAACTGGATATGCACAAACGGGTGCTCCAAATTCCCAAAGTCTCTTCATAAGCTGAGAATCTACATTTTGCATTCATGTAAATGAGTAGAAACATCAACACCCTTTGCCTGTGAATTTATTGGGCCGTTGAGAGCCCACCCCAGGGCAATGAGAACTGCATATGGTGCACCCAATGAGGCTCTTGTGGTATTATTACCCGTGTGAGGCCAACACTTAGAGTCAAATTGCTTTCCATGGTACCCTTGGCTCAAATCAGGGAACTGCTCTTTGCCTCTTCCCTGCTTATATTCATATGTGCCTTCACATACACTTTGGATACTGCAATACAGTCCATATCCGCTTTTACAGCCCACAATTTGAGTTTGATTGGTCTCTGTGTCAATCTTGGCATGATCATCAGTCAATGTATTGAGAGACAGTCTCGGACACTTTCCTTTGACGCTTAGGCGTCTTGCTAAATAGGATGAACACAATGAGCTATTTGATCCACTACCTAATACTCCATAGGTCGTGAATGATTTGCCACCATCCATGGTTATTACTCTTACTGCGACAGTTGGTTGGCAAATTTGTTGGGCACTGGCCCCTGTAACGTTGATGTTACACTCAATGATATCTTCTGCGGCCACAGCCTTTGCTGATTTTTTTTTCTGGATTTAGATGCCGATAATTCCATGTCGACAGTTCTCTTCGGTGTGCTTGGACTGTTGTGCCGAAATCGCGTGAGAAAGCTGTTGCCTCAGTGCAAACTATGTCACTGAAAGAGCCAAGTTGTGCTGCTAAGGATTTTGATCGTCAAACATGTTTTAACTTCTTTAAGAGATAATTTGCCAATCTTTGCCAATCAATCCGACTTTACATTTTACGACTTTATTGTTTGTTAATCAGCTACTTGTTTTTTATCATGAGTTTTGCGTAGCTGTTCATCAAGAGAAAGAGATAAGCCTTGCATTCATAGACATCAATACGACCTGTGATTAGATTAGGCACACTGGCTTACAATTTGAATACGAGAAAAGTGAAATTCATGAAAATTTGTTGATCTGGTTTTCCAGCTACCTTACAGACCACCAGCAACGAGTCATAATCCAAGGTCAATATGGTAATCGGGGAACTGTTAATGCTGCACTTGTTGATTTTGTCGATATGATTGATTTTGTCGGAATTAACATCAATCCGACTGCTGATAATAATCTCTGTATTTAACTGTGGATAATACAGTGACGGCTAGCGAAATTATAAACAATGATCTTACATCGATTGATGAGTGGGCAAAAGGCTGGATATTACTTACAATGCCCCAAAACAAACAAACAAAAACATACAAAAAACCCAAAGAACAAAAATAAAAGGTACGCTAATTTCTCATTTCTCTAGAGGTTTTCTCTCCGTAGCATCCTTCATTTATTTCTCAGGGTCTGGCGTTACAAAATGTGAGTACCGGTAAACACCTAGGGTAAACTAATCGCTCAACTGGCGATTGTGTGATCATGTTGACAGTCTTATTATCAAAACAAGCAGAAATTCTAAATATAAGGAAAAGTCTATTTGGGAATATGTAAATGCTGTTTGAGATGGTTGCATTACAACTGATTGGTTCAGTTGGGTGCAGCCAGAATAGTTATCGGTGCTATGCATCATAAAGCAAACCCAAATTACATGCAGAACTTGTATGGGAAGCCCTAGCAACTCGTAGAAAACATGCCAAGAGATCACAAATTTTACAGCAATTTAGATACTAGTTTAAAAATTGTTGAAATCTGTCATTCCAAATATAATGAATCAAGTAGCTCCGAATTATAAAACTCGACAAAGACTCGACTTACCTTATTTCAGAGCTCGTTCGGATTTATTTAACAACTCATTTGTTCCTGTAAGGTACGTTTCTAGAATGTGACATGTCTGGAAATGTGGAATTCCCCTATTAAAACAAAATTACATGATTATTTTGGGCGGCCGGAAAAGTCTCTAGATTACAATAATTTTAGTAGTTGATTCATGTCGATTATGCATGCCTGCTGTAGCATAGACAACAGTCAGCTCAATTGCCACTTGTATAAGGTTGGAATTAGAAATTATGCTGGCTGCCAATGAGTCGCAACTTATGTAGATGCTTGGCACTTTGTTTTTGTTTTTGTTTTTGTTTTTTTGTTTTTTTTTTTTTTGTTTTTGTCCTGCCCGTTATATACGGCTTTGCGATCCTAGTTACACAACATTGTTTCCAGGTTTGCTCCTTTTCCAACGCAAAGTGGTTAACCTGCCTGAATACCTTCAGAGAATACTTAAATCTTCGAAGTTCGAAATTTTATCACTGTTTCTAATTGCTTCACATGACCCGTTGTTGAATGACTGATACACGCAGTTTATTCATATCGAGCACCAAGTAACAATTATTCAAAAGAATGTGTCCCTCAACCGGTCTCTTGTCCAGCTGTGAATGTCTTCTGATGTTGTTATGCTGTTTATTCAATCAGGCACGCATAATCCTGCCTGGCCTTGTGTTGTACGGACCAGGAATACTGACCGACCCCGACTCCAGCCACAGGAAGTGACATCACACACCTGCAACAAAACCACGAGTGGAGTGTGTGCTTCCCTAGTTTCCCGTGCCGTTGATTGATGCTGACATTGTTTCTGTTGTCGTTGACTGAGTCTGTGAGAATTGTCCTGGTGTACACCTGAGGATTCCAGTATGTGCCAGTATAGAGTGAATATCACGTACATGTATTGAACGTGTATTTCTTGGGGTACTGTCACAAGACAGCACTTCATTTGGTACCAGATTAAGTCGCCTGCGTGGAGATTGTTTTTGAAGTTTGCCGCGGTCTTGGATCATGTGCCTTTTCACTAGAAATCAGTTCGGATTTACTCTTAACTGTATTTTTGGTTTGGTATCACAAATTTTTGCTGATATTTGTTAGTAGGATTTATATCTTTGCTGACAAAATTGGATGATATTTGATCTTGAAAATTTGACCTCTTTTTTGATGATTTTGCTTGCGTAATTTGAACTCATTGCTTGAATGTAATTTGATATCTGACACTGTTAGGATTTAATCTAAAACTGTGTCTGATTGTGATCTGAAATTTACTTCATATTGTCTTGATACTGCTTTGTATTTTGAATCAATTGCTGAATGCTGTGTATTACCATGAATATTGAATAATATGCTGTATTTCGTTATGTCCAGATGGGAGGAGTGAGCTAGTGATCAGCTGTGGATTGTTTGCATTACAAAGTAGGGATTGTGATCTCCACCATGTCTGGATATTTGCTTATTTGCTTGTATATGTGTGCCTGAATATTCAATTCATATTTTTGGGTGGATTTTGAGTCTGTCTGAAAGATCAACGGTACAATATGTTTTGAAAATAACTGAACAAGAGATTCCTGTTTCCATGGCAACCATTTGTGAACATATGATGGATCGAATGAACCAGTCATGGCAGCAAAACATGCAACAGGTCAACCAGGCTATGAAGGAATGGGGTGACACATTGCTTCATCTTGATCAGAGAATGAGTAGTCTGGAAAAGAGGGACTTAGCCATTCCAGAGGTGAGTACTTCTACGCCCACCCGTCTTGAGCTGCAGATAGGCCGGAAACATCATTGTCACTCCCACCGCCACTGACATTCATGGTGCATCACAACCTACTATGGTTTCCAATTCCCCACAAGTGGTGTTCACCTCACAGGTAAGGCCACATACTGCTAGGTCAGTTGGGGTAACATTACCGCCAGTCCCACAAGGTGTTGCTGTACCACCACAGGGGTTTTCAGTGCCTCCGCCTGGGTATGCAGGGACAATGGTGGATTCCATCGCACCAAATGGCATCTATCTATGGGGTCAGGATTCACAACCGCCACAACCATCGTTTTATGGTGCTCACAGTGTAGTTCTTAACCCGAGACAAACTTTTCCCGTTTCTGTTGCCAATTCAACTGAACAATCTAATAGGAATGTTGCATCACATCCACACACACCCCTTACAGGGAATGTGCAGCAGTTTATGCAGCATCAACCTACAGTGAATGTGCAACAATCTCATACTGATGAAATTCATCCAAAGTATCACCATTTCCATCACCAGCGGGTCAACCAGGGAGTGCTGTACCTCAATCATGTAACCCTGCAGCTCCAACTATGGTGAATGTTGGGCAACCACAACCCATGGGGTATGGTCGTAATGGAGTGCAGAGGTATTCTCCTCTGTCAAAGATGCCAACCTATGATGGTAAGCAGGATTGGCGACCATTCTTGTTGCAGTTTGAAAGGAGTGCAGAGAGGTACGGCCCGAACCAGCTGGAGAGGCTGGAAAGACTGATCGATGGGTTACGTGGTCAGGCTTTGGATTTCTTCGGCAACTTAGATCAAGGTGTGCAGAACAACTACAACCGACTTAAAGTGAAGATGGGCCATAGGTTTGGAAGAAAAGATCCCCCTGCCAGTGTAAGACGTCAGTTGTCCACGCTGAAGCAAAAACCAGAAGAGACCCTTGAAGAATTTGCTGAGCAGGCGCAGATGCTAGCTCAGGACAGCTATCCTGATGCAGAAGGGGCAGCTGTTCAAATAGTCAGAAATATGGCTATGGAAGCATTTCTCAAGGGGTGTACACATCAGAGGGAGGCCCTACAGGTTTTATACAAAGAGCCTGAAGATCTGGAGACCGCCTTACATCAGATGTAGATACACGAACAAAATTTTGAAATTATATTCAGAAATAGCTCAGTGAAGAGTGTATCCTTCATCTCAGATGATTTGGAAGATTTTTCTGTCAGGGCAACTGCAGTGGACTGCAAGGACAAAAAGCCCCTTGAAGAGAAGTTGGCAACTCTGATGGAGAGGCCTATATCCACAGCAGTGAAGTCAGGGATTGAGGAGGGTATGAAGAGCCTTGCTGGTTTGCTGAGAACTTTTATTTCTCAGGGTTCACAGCCAAACAGCCCATCGAGTCCCAAGGCAAGCCCATCAAAAGTCGGAAAGGGGGAGAAAGCCACAATGCCACCTAGGGAAAGGGGTGCATGTTTCAACTGTGGGAGCACTGCACACTTCGCTAGGGAGTGTCCCAACAGATCTGCAAGTCCCGCACGAACTTCTCTCAAATCCACACAGGTTGGAAGTGGCAAGTTAAACAGCCAAGGGTCGTAGGTTCTGGCCACCAGGCAACCCAAACTGCAGATGACGGCCAGTCTGATTTTGTAAATAGTACGAATTTTGTAAATAATGCTGTAGATATCGCTTCACTTTGAGAAGTTGTTTTTAGAAAAACTCAAGGGTACAACATCGCGATACCAACAGCTGTAAACTTCTTGGATACAGAAGCTGTAGTGGATACTGCTGCACAAGTAACCGTCATGAGTGACGATTTTGCAAAGAAATTACATCTTAACTTTAAGCATCTGCAAGAAGTCCCACTTAAAGGTGCTGGCAAGGGCAGTAATATGTCAGCATATCTTGCAAGGGACATGCTTATCACATTGGGGAAGGAAACCTTTCTGAGTGATATTTTTGTGGCACCCATTACAGATTCTGTCATTCTCGGCTTAGATTTTCTGCTGGCCCAAGATTGTGTGGTGAATCTGAAGAACAACACAGTAATGGTTGGAGATACCACAATACCAGCAGTTCTTCGTAATGGAGATTTGCATCATGTAGTGAGGAAAGTCATACTGGATCGGAGACTAGGTATTCCTCCTAACAGACGTGTACACAGCACAGTTATATTAGAGAATGGAGAGGCTGAGGATTATGTGATTACACCCATCTCTGTCAAACTCGACTTGGTCTTTCCGTCGACTCTTGTTAAAGGTCAAGGGCCAACTCCTGTAGTCTGGGTTAACTTGAGTGACGGATATATCACCCTTAAGCCTGGCAAGTTAGTGGGTAGTGTGGTACAGTCTGATAAAGTCCTATCGGATGTAAGTCAGGCACTATCCGATCCAGTTACTGATGTTGTACCTCCCCAAAATCTACTTCCATCTCTTGTGACCGGCATCTGGTCCACTGGTGAGACTGATTTTGAGTCCTGTATTGATATTGGCTCAAAACAGGATATCCTTCAAACTGACTTCAATGCAAACCTGAGTAATCAGGGTCTGTCTCATCTGACTGATACTGGTTCTGTACATTGTCACACGGTTAAAAGCTTGAGTTCTGTTCATAAGTAGGATTCTTTATCTGATTTTGACAGTGAAACCAGTGATGTTCCTGAACACCTCCAGGGGCCGTATTCACAAAGAAATAATTTTGGACTTAAGTTAAAAAAAAACACCTTATCTTCAGAATTGAACTTTAGTTCAGTTTTGTTGGTATTCACGAAGAAATGAAGAATCGATTTTCACCTTAAGTCGAGTTTGTTGAGTTCAATTTTCAAGTCTGATTTATACCTTGCTTAAGTCGAATTTGGAGGCAACAAAATGGCGGCCGTGCTGGGGCTCCTCAGACGCTGGCGGCGTCGACTGCTAGGTCTTACGCTTGAAAGGCCACTCGTAGATCATGTATGATGTAGGCCTAGATAGGACAAACCCACTGAACATGCAACGGCCCCATCCGGCAGTTCTACCCGTTCAGACCGGAAACCATTCTCCATATTGCCGGCAAAATCGAGAATACCTTGGGACATCAGACGAATAGATCAAATGCCCTGCTCCCACTGTTACAACTTTTAGTGCCCCTGAGGTATTTCAGGATCTTCCCAGTACCTTGTCGGCGAGGTCCTCCACATTTCCCAAAGTTTACTTCCCGGACAATGACAATTTTTCCAGGATCTTTTCAGTCCCTTGTCGGCAAGGTCCACCACAATTCCCAAATTTCTACTTCCCGAACAGTGACAATTTGTTTGGTAGCTATGATGGAAACCCATCAAATAAACTTTCTAACCGGTGGCGTTGATGAGGCCAACACAGTTAAGTTGGATTTCTTCCAGATGTCAGGTGCGTTGATGGTAAACTCCTTCTCCCTGATCACACAAAACATTCATGTAATATGAAAATGATAATATGATGACCTCATTCAAAACGATTCCTTTTGTGAATCCAGTCAATGAGCGCACGCACAAATGAAGTCTGTTTTGCTTTGAAACGAGCTGTTGTTGCGACACACCTCGATTGCAGAATAGATCAACAGGGGAGTCCCTCTCTGTGCACATTCACAAAAAAAGTTTTTCGAGTCAACACATCAGTATCCCAAATAATCCCCTTATAAAATTTTGTTTTGGGACCATTTGCTCCCCACCCCCCACCTCTCACGAAAATGTTCCCCCTGTCATATGCTGCCGCCATCTCTTGGTAAATTTTAATGATAATAATCAAATTGATTAACGATTAAATTCATATTTGTAAAGATTACAATCATATATTTCCCAATTGTTGGATTTTTTACAGTGTCTAAATTATGATTATAATAATATAATTATTTTGTTGAAATCGCGAAGTATGACTTTTCATAAGATAACGTAAGATGTAGGCCTACCTATTTTTCACACCCTTTAAGATTTTGAAATTGTGGATTTTAGTGATTTTTCCCTCTAATGACAGACGACTTCGTCCTGTAGTGTGATAATACTTTTTTACGATATTTTACATAGAAAAATATACCCACCCGTATTCGTTTTAACTAAAAATTTATAATTTTTGTAGATATGTCTACTTCTATTACGCGTCTTCTGCTAACAAGAGCAGGGCAGAGATCCTGAATGTTTTGTTTTCATTTTTCCATAATGGCCAGGAAAAAAATATGAATTACAGGACACTAACCTGTCCAATAAGATTTTTTCTTCCCTTCTAATTATGAAAATGTATATACAAAATTTTAGGTCCTGTATATATATATTTATATATATATATATATATAATACAAATGCTTTATTTTGAATTTCTCTCTTGAAATGAAAATAATTATTTTATTTTTCTGCTGCGTTTGACAATAAGAATAACCAGTATTATCGAATTTTTAGCTTTTATTTTTTGTATATGAATGTATATTGGGGCTGACCATTATTTTTGGGGGGTGGGAGGGGTGGGAGGGGTGGGAGGATGGAAGTCATAAAATTGGAATGACCTTTCCGTGCTTTTATGACCCCCAAACCTTTACGAGTACAGCCAGATGTGAGCATATAATTTATAAATGGATATAGATGTATTGTGACCCCCCCCCTTTCCCTGTTGATTTTCCTGATTAAGGCTCCTGTTGTAACCCAACCCTATGAAAAAATTTCTTAATCAACAATACATAAAAATAAGTTGACATAAAATGTCTAGCAAGTGAAAAATAAACAGCATGCAGGTAGACTTGTGACCTAGCGGATGAAGTTATGGTCACCCATGTGATGCGATAGCATTACATTCATACGGAGAAGTGTCCCTGTTCAATTTAAAGCAATGTGATAAATGGTTTAAGAGAGTACTATAATTTGTCCAAAAAGGATTCCCTCGCAAAAAAACTTAAAAAATCCAAACACCTTCATTGTATAAATATTGCTAAGATTCTAATATAGAACGCTACAGGGTACATACATACCAAGTTTGAAATGGATGTTTCTAATTGTTTTGAAGATGTAAAAAAGGTGAATTACCATCGCAATCCCTTTTGACTTACATAGTAGGCCTAATCAATAGGAATGTACTGTATTCATAAAGCAATAAAGAGAGAAAGAATGAAAGAAAGGAGAGAAAGATAGGAAAGAAAGAGGGAGATTGAGAGAGAAAGAAAAAAGAGAGAGAGAGAGACAGAACGCATACGTGAATTGCGTGAGAAAGACAGCTCAATTATTAGGCCAAGGGACTTGACAGCATGTATTTTATGCCCCGAGAATCTTTGTAAAGTACAATTTATAAATGGTGGGCAAGCCTATACATCCACAAGTTCTCAACAGGCGCCGCCAGAAAGCCTGGGAGAAAGCAAACATATTGCACAAGCATAAAACTTCCACACAATTTGACAACAAACAAAACATTGCAACCTTTAAAGATATTTATGTTTAATTCAAAATTTGCATGTTATAGAACATATCCAGACTGACAAATTTATAACAAATGGTTAAAAACAAACTTCCACTGCTTCACCTGAAAACTGAACATATCATGGTAATAAAAGTTGAAATTTAGAAGAAAGTTTTAGGCATTATTTGCCTTTCTAAAATCGGGTCATGAGCGCGGAAGACATGTTTCTGTGTCATTATGGCATTAGGCTAATCCCCGGACAAGTCATCTGCTAACCGGCGGCACCATGTTTGCATTTCCAATCACAAACATCCCGAGCCGATGTGTTAAGGAATAAAGCGAATATGATGATCCTTTGTTAATAGGCCTACTTAAAAATGTGGCCCTAATATAGGCTGGTGAGCCTGTCGGCTAATTGTATTTTCTTTTGAAATAAAATATGTTTAAACCAAAAATGTGGCCCACATCACATAAATATAATGAAACGACTTTTATAAAGAATAAGTCTACACCTAACACTCATGATTAGGCCTACAAAATTGAATCATAATTATTGCATCAAAGCGAATTTCCACTTCCATTAAGAGCCTGGGTTGCTCCTCTATGGACTAGTTTACTTCCTCGCTTCTTCCCCTCCATACCTGTAAGTCAATTGCAATGTTTATTTCTCGCCCGAATCATGTGGTTAGCAGACGATCTTTATTTACATTTATTGTTCATCAAGTTCCCAAGAAATAACACTAAAATAGTTTGCGATCTAACCGACAGATTTAAAACAAAGAGAAACTTAACAAACCTCAACAAAGATGTCTCAAACAGCAGTCTCGCACTAAATAGTGCTCACATTTTCGACTTGGCAAAGTTCGACTTAAGGTCGCTTCGTGAATACCGATTTAGAGGTATTTTTGGTGAGTTTGATTTTCGGACTTGAGGTGGAAAGATGAACTTAAGCTTAAGTCGGTTTTCATGAATACGGCCCCAGGCCCTGTTGGAAAAGGATGGAGAGAACTTGTCCATTGGAGAAAAGGAACAAGTAGCTGCGCTACTCAGCGCCTATACAGATATCTTCTCCAAATATGACTATGATCTAGGTTGTTTTACTGGTGTGACACATACGATTGACACTCATGGAGCCAAGCCCATTAAAAAAGATATGAGGCAAGTCCCTTTGGGTTTCGAGGATGAAGAGGAAAAACACCTCGAACAGATGCTGGATATCGGTGTGATACAGCCTTCATCGTCCAACTGGGCATCACCTCCAGTTTTAGTCCGAAAGAAAGACGATGGAGTTTGCTGGTGCATCGATTATAGGGAATTGAACAAGGTGACAGTGAAGGACGCCTACCCCCTACCCCTGATAGAGGAATGTTTAGACACTCTAGGGGGTAATGTCTTTTACTCCTCCCTAAATATGGCCAGATCATACTGGCATATCCCGATAGAACCATCTGATTGCCATAAGACCGCATTTATTATAAAGTACGGTTTATTTGAACTTCGACGAATGGCTTTTGGACTTTGTAATGCGCCCGCGACCTTCCTACGTGCAATGAATTTTGTACTGCATGGACTAACTTGGTCTAGTGTTTTGGCATTTTTGGATGACGCATTGATCCTGGGAAAATATTCTGACCATCTTGTGAATATCAGGGAGGTGTTCCAGAGGTTCCGCAAAAACGAAATAAAGCTTAAACTTTAGAAATGTTGGCTGTTCCAGCAACAGCTAAAGTTCCTGGGCAAAATTGTGTCTAAGGATGGAATAGGTGTAGACCCGGAGAAAATTCAGGCTGTCCAATATTGGCCAGTGCCACAGAGTACCAAGGAAGTAGAATCCTTTCTTGGATTTGTGAATTACCATCTTGAGCACATTCCAGACTTCGCCCAAATTGCTAACTGTTTGTACGGGCTCACAGGTCCAAAAAATAAGTTGGTTTGGTACGAAAAAATCACCAGGAAGCTTTTGAAAAGCGGAAGTCTGTTCTTATCTCGGCTGCTCTTCTTGGTTTCCCTGAAAAGGAGGGTATGTTTCTCCTTGACACAGATGCTGGGGACGCCGCAGTAGCTGCTGAATTGTCACAAATACAGGATGGGAAACTAAGGGTTATCTCATATGGTAGCTTTTCTTTGACACCGGCTCAGCGGAGATACTGTACAACCAGGAAAGAACTTCTGGCTATTGTAAGGTTTACCCACCAGTACAGGCACTATTTACTTGGTCGGAAATTTGTGGTTCGTAGCGATCACAATAGTCTGGTTTGGTTAATGCGCTTTAAACACAAAGAGGGTCAATTGGCGAGGTGGCTGGAAGAATTGAGCCAAAACGATATGACATCATTAACAGAGCAGGTAAAAAACACCTGAACGATGATGCCTTAAGCTGAATCCTGGATCGAGAGACCTTCTGCGACTGTTACCAAGCTGCGTTTTCATTAAGTCAGCTCCCATGTGGAGGTTGCACGTACTGCACGCATGCCCATAACCAATGGAGCCGGTTTGAGGAGGAAGTGGATGATGTCATGCCCTTATCTGTCAAAACACTCACAGTAGGTGTTTCTAATCAATCTCAGGTGGGAGATGATGATGTTTCAGCAGACTGGTTGGATAAATATTCTTTCCAGGAGCTGCAGGATCACCAGTTGCAGGATCCCAATGTCGCACCCATTCTTTGGATGGAGAACAATGAGGTTCCTACTTCTGAGGTGCTGACACTTCATGGTCCTTTTGTCAAACATTTTTTGCTGTGTAAGTCACAGTTAAGGATAGACAGAGGAGTTTTATATTATACGTGGGAAGATGCAGTGACCAGGAAGTGTCTGGTAGTTCCTAAGTCCTTACAGGGAGAAGTTTTGAAGTATAGTCATGTTGTTCTGATGGCTGGACATCTGGGACAAACCAAAACACTCCAATTGTTGCGACATAGTTTCTTAGTAAGGTCTATGTAGAATCCTGCTCCATCTGTAGCCTGAATAAAAAAACCAAAACATGGCCCAAGGCAGGTTTGGGAAAGTACCATGCAGGTGCAACGCTGGAGAGACTCCATATTGACCTCATTGGTCCTTTTACTACAAACTTGAGTGGGAACGTGTACATTCTAATGCTCGTGGACCAATTTACCAAATGGCTCGAGTATTACCCGCTACCTGACCAAACTGCAGAGCCAGTGGTAAAGAAAATTGTGGATGAGTTCTTCTCCGCATTTGGCTGTCCTCTCCAAATTTATAGTGATCAGGGTAAAAACGTGGACGGAAACTTGATCTGTGCCATCTGTGAGCCACTAGAAGTCACTAAGACGAGGACAACCCCCTATCGGCCAACAGACAAGTGGAGAGGTACAACCAGCTTCTATTTCAAATGATTAGGTGTTGTGTGGAAGGTTCCAATAAAAACTGGGACAAATACCTCCCACAATTAGCTGGGGCCATATGTGCAATGCCTAATAGGGGTACTGGTTTCTCTGCCAACCTCATGATGTTGGGTAGGGAAGTGTTTTCTCCAAGAGATCTGATATTCAGGTTACTGGAGGAAAACAAGAACCAGGAACCTCCAGCATATTAGAGACAACTTCTGGATTCCCTCTCTAAAACTCATGAAATTGCCCGGCAACACCTTAGGGTAGCACAGAATAGGCAAAAGAAGACCTATGACTTGAAGCTGTTTACGAAGACTTTTGAGGTGGGAGATCTGGTTTACAAGCTGGAGGCAGCAGGTAAGCCAGGGCAGTCATGGAAACTTAACAAGAAATGGAGTGGCCCTTATCTTGTGACAAAAGTCCTAACTGCTGTTCTATATAAAATCCAAGGACGCAGGAAGGAATGTGTGACACATCACGATTGTCTCAAACTATGTAAAGACCGTTTTATCCCCATGCGGATGAGAGGGAAGAGGCATGATTTGCTAGACTTGGATGCCACCATACCATACTCTGAGGATGAACAGGAAGAGTCTTTATTGGCCGATGTTTTCCGAGAGTTGTTTGCCGAAACAGACCTGGAGGCTGCGACAGCCAATGATGCCATTGATCAGTCTTATGTGAGTGGATCAGAAACAGTAACAGTTGATCAGTCATCAGTTCTTGATGTGGATCCAGCCGATTTTGTTACAAGCACACCAATTCCACTTCAATCTGAAGTGGTACAAGGTTCTGCCGTTTCTCCACCCAGAAGGTCCAGAACAGGCAGAACAGTCTTTCATCCTGCTTACCTACATCAGTACAATCTTGATTGACAAATTGTGGAAGTGAAATGACCTGTGTAAATTTGTACATACCCTATTATTTTATTCTATAGAATAGAGGGCTTGATTGCTGGGTATTCTTTTTACAGGGAAATAAAAAGTGGAATGACTTTGTAAATTGCTGTTCTTGTTTTTCGGAGTTGTCTGATTTTATCTGATTACCCTGATGATAATTATTATGGTATGATATGATATACTGAGATATACTTTTTTTTCCAGAGACAGGTAAGGAGATACATTGTGTATATGTAATAGCCTTACCTAAAATGTCTTTTGTAAATTATTTACCTTCATCAGAATGGGAGAACCTAAGTCTGTCAGTGATTGGCCTGAGGAGTGGCTATTGCCAGAGGAAGGCGAGATCACCAACAGTGATGGGGAATCACCAACCAGGGAGGTTGAGGAGACGAAAGAAGGGGGCATGAAAATAACTATCGCGTCGGAATCACTGCCTGAAGTGATCAAGAAAGCGGATCCTTTGCCTGCCTATCTGTTACAGCCCTCGGCATCTGGTGGAGTGAGGACTGTAGGTGACCATGAGGGAACTTCACAGATGGCTGTACAGCCAAGGAAAAAAGAAGTGCCACCCTTGTCCTGTATGTCCTGGCAGGGTTACCCACGTAAAGAGGCATGTCCTGAAAAACCATTTGCCCTGGTACGTCTCCCCTAATACATCATGCTGGGAATGTGGTTTCCAATGTACCCAAGTCACAGGCCTGCAAGAACACTTCAAGCTACATAAAATAGGCATTTGGGAGTTCCAAGATGACTACATGCAGGCATGGGCTTCCCTCATGACAGGTCTGCTAATTAGTCTGGCAGAGGCTTTGGGGTGTGAAAATATCTCCAAACTGCTGGCCAAGGTACAAGATGAGCATCTGTATGCTGAGGGGGCTGTCATCACAGAGACAGAGATGCAGCTGTTTAGGGATTACAGCAGGCGAGTAACTGAAAAGTACTGGTTCTTTCCTGAGGACGTCACAGTGGCTCCCCCTAACTGTATTCCAGCCTTGCAACACTGGTGGGTTTTGGCATCCATTATAAGTACCCTACCCTCCGATAAAGCAGAGTGCATTCAGCACCAGTTATGCATGGTCCACACCATTGGCATGGAGGGGGAAGAATGCCATCGGATCCTGAGCGTGAACCCCAGATATATTCTTGTGGATGCCCATTGTCATCTGGGTGAATTGCTGTACAGGACACACTCGACTGGTTTGGATGAAGTTCTCGGACGTCACAGATTCCCAGAAGATCTTTAGCTGGAATATGTTATCTCAAACCAAGCTTTCGAAAACAAATGGAACCCCCCACAGGGTATGCAAAGCCTCATTAAGGACGACCCCAGGATCTACCTTTCAGTAGGGCTACATCCAAGATTCATTAGCCAGTACAGTCAAAGGGAGGTCTTGAAGAAGATCGACCGGCTGGAGGTATTACTGCAGCATCCCCCAGTTCAAAGTCTGGGCAAGATGGGCCTGGATCACACTGTGGAAAGCATAAACACAGCAATGGTGACAAGACAGCTATGGGCACTGGAGAGAGTTCTTCCCCTGGCACCTAAACACAGGATTCCTGTGGTGATACATTGCAGGGATGACCAGGAGGAGGGCAGCCTTCACTCTTGCTTGGAGGTCATGAAGCGTGCTCTTCCATCAACACAGCCCATACACATGCACTGCTTTCATGGCAATTCCACTGATGTTGACGTGTCTACAGGCTTTCTCCAACACAGTCTTTGGGTTCACAGCCAAAGCTGCTGAAGGGAGGCAAAGGATCATTCGACAGATCCCACTCACTAAAATAGTGTTGGAAACAAATGCTCCATACAGAGTAGGCATCCCATCAATGCTCGCGTCCAGTAGATATTCTCATCCTGGCATGATCCTGGAAGTGGCAAATCTTGTGGCCGGAGCCAAGAATCTGCCTTTGTTGGTCATCTGTGAGGTCACCCGCACAACAACCAAGGCCTTCTACAGATTATAATATCCTGGCCATACCGGGGGTTTGGTTTATCCGTCCCATTCCACTTTGTACATATTTCATAACTGTTGATATTCATGTTGGATATGGTCTAGCCCACTGTACCTTTACCTATATAGTCATCTAAACAAAATGTTTGGCAGATAAGGTCTTGCATAATATGCAAATTGTTGGTATGTTGGATTTGTGCTAGTCTACAACTAGTTTACACATGTAATGTTTCATGTCGAAGATGTCGGATCTGCTCTGACTGATTGGCTGCATGAATGTGAGGACAGTTTGTGTAAGGAATGTCTGTGAGGATTACATGTAGATGCATGGGGATGAATAATTCTCTGATACATTTACCATGTGTGCACGTCAGGTATGGCATGGATGCAACTAACACAGTAATCTTGAACTATAGACACTGTATTGAACAGGTTGTTCATTTTTCAACATTTCTTCCTTTTACTCAAGGTGGCACCTAAAGTAACCCAAATTGCACTATTCAGCTGTATATCTCCTTGCCTCCAGATTTTCTTTATGCTCAAAGAGAAAAGGTTTTATATTTCTGGACTCTAAATTACACCATACTTCAAACAAATAAAACGGGGAAGGATGTTGTATGGACCAGGAATACTGACCGATCCAGACTCCAGCCACAAGATGGTGACATCACGCCCCTGCAACAAAACCACGAGTGGAGTGTGTGCTTCCCTAGTTTCCCGTGCCGTTGATTGATGCTGACATTGTTTCCATTGTCGTTGACTGAGTCTGTGAGAATTGTCCTGGTGTACACCTGAGGATTCCAGGTATGTGCCAGTATAGAGTGAATATCATGTATATGTATTGAACGTGTATTTCTTGGGGTACTGTCACAAGACAGCACTTCACTTGCAGCAGTTTTCAGTCTGTTGATGTCCTGTTTACTTCCTATCTTTTCTTTGACAAAGGGATTTATGAACGGCTTGAGGGCCATTTGATTTGATCGAATGTACGTACTGTGTATATGGATATAAAATAAAAATCTCTAAACCATTGCTTTATTATGCACGGCGTAACATAAACAACAATTGCAATGTTTATTTTAGTTTAGCTGATGTCAGTTAAGCTGAGATATGAGTATATAAACTCCTGTTTTATAACCACATCCGCCTCTGAGTTTAAACAATAGATCCCACGTAGGATCAATCACTTGGCCCTAATTGTTGAATCTCTCACAAAGGGCAATCTTAATGTTTCCATAAATGGGAAAGACATGATAAAAATTATAGTTGAACATTTATTGGCGCATCACAATGACGAAACGCATATTGATACACGCAAAGACCAACAAAAATTTCTTATCACTGCATGAGGAGTGCTGTATCACCAGACGAATGCTGCATCAAAGCCTCTACTACACCTTCGCCTTGATTTCCGTGTCATACCTAATCGCCACTTTCTTCTGTCCGTATATAGACAGTGAAAAAAGAAAAAGTGCATTTATTTGGTTTTTAAAAATAAAAGCAACATGACTGTATCTGCTACCATTGGCTACATTACGTCCATTGACCAAACTTAAAGCATGCGATCATCAGACCGTGCATACTCCGCATCCCCTCCACACACACACACACACATATATATATTGCACTTGTGTCTTATAGCCCAGAACCACTTCCTGGTAGTCATTACCCTATTCCGCAGTCATTTAAGCGTCACAGCCTGGTGAATGTGTTCAGCCGGCGTGAGGACCTGTATGGATTGACATGTCACCCAGTGTATTTGTATCTGGTCACTTCTGTGCGCTACTACATATATCTGTATGTCTGAAGAAAAGAAAAAGAAAAAGACATACCCAAAAGGGCAGCTCTTCGAGCACATAATCAATGGCCTCTCGAGTGCATTTTAAAAAAAGGCAAGCCAGACTCTTGGTATTTCCGACAGTGAACGAGGAAAGTGTCTGAGAATCACTGGCAGAAGTATCCTATTTCTGAGGCATCGACGATGTTCTTCCGACAATGGAAGCAATCACGATTTGGCGGGGGAGGGGGGAATTCTATCAGCGGCGCAGAAAACGAAGTCAATATCTTGTTTCCTATGTCATGAAACTTTACCAGAATTAAACACGCATGACACAGACTTTCAAGGAACCCATAAGAGACAATGGACATCTTATGAATATTACATATATTAAGTCTGCATATGCCCACACACAGACACACACATACACACACACACACACACATATATATATATATATATATATACATATATAAGACCGTCTTTTTTTTCAGAAGTCACAGATAAGTTTATTGTGGTTGGTAAAGTATTAGCGGTGATGGCGTCAGGCGCTCAGACCCACGAACTCCCCTTATACAAAGACTATAACAATATATACTGAACCGAACAAATAACGCAACTTTTTCACTTGGGTTTATTTTCACATTGGAACTGTATTTAAAGTTCAGAAATATACGAACCGTTGTTAAATCAGTCTAAAATAATGCACCAGTAGTGTGACCTCAAGGTCGAGTACCCTGACCTTGCCATGGGGTCATTGTCATGAATCAAGAGTGACTGCAGCAGGCTATTTTTCACAAGTCTCTGACACCTGAAATTAAGGTTGCCAAGTCTTTGATTCTGGGACAGGAAAAGCCCACATTGAAATCAGCCCAAGCGTAACTGTGTGCGAGGATATGAGGCTTTCAAAGTTTGGTGGTTGTGCTGAAGCAAGGACAGCTGCAGGATTCAGTGTTACCCACATGACTAAAACATTTGCACCTTTACTGGTTGGGTGTAGCCCCTCACGGACAATAAAAGGGCAGCATGGGATTCATTTGGCACAGTATTCCAAGAACTATGGGTCGATTATCAACAGTAGATCGGGAGAGAGGAATTGGCATGCTACAGGCTGTTTATCTGCAGAGGTGGCAAGAAGACTGCAAGTCCACAAATCCACTATATCCAGACTTGCTACAAGATTCCAGGAGACTGGGGCCACAGCTGATAGACAGCATCCTGGGAGACCAAGAGAAACCACACCTGCACAAGACAGACACATCAGGGTGTCACATCTGCGGAACAGAACTCGACCAGCCACTAGAACTGCACAACAGACACCTGGCAGAACCAATTACAGAATATCTGCCCAGACAGTCCGTAATAGACTACAAGAACACCATCTACACGCCAGGCGTCCTTACAGGGTCAAATTTTGACACAGGCAAGAAGGCAAGCCCGACAACAATGGGCTACTGCCCATACTCGCTGGACCCATCAACAGTGGAGGGATGTGCTATTCACCGATGAATCCCGCTTCACCCTGTATCATGCAGATGGTAGGACACGTGTTTGGCGACAAAGGGGAGAACACTACTCAGATGCCTGCGTGCTGGAAACAGATCGATTTGGAGGTGCATCAGTGATGGTGTGGGGTGGAATTTCATTCACAGCCAAAACCCAGCTAATCTTCATTGAAGGCAATCTTAACGCTGCCCGTTACAGGGATGAGATCCTTCAGCCTGTTGCTGTCCCTTTCATTAGACACCACCAACTCCACTTGCTTCAACAGGACAATGCTCGGCCCAATGCCGCTAGACTGACGATGGATTTTCTGCAAGGAGAAGGAATTAACGTTTTGCCATGACCAGCCTTCTCACCTGATATCAATCCCATTGAGCATCTTTGGGACTACCTTGACCAGTGTGTTTGGAGACGGGATCCAGTGCCCACCAACCGCCAGCAGCTTCGCCAGGCTCTTCAAGAAGAGTGGGATCGTGTGCCCCGGCAGATGGTGCAGCGGCTAGTGTCATCCATGCGTCAACGTTGCATAGCAGTTACAGATGCTCATGGCGGTCACACACAGTATTAGTGGGCATGTCAATTTGTGAACTTTACAAATCAATGTTGCCCTGTTTATTGCCAGCTGGTCGCGCCCTCGTTGACAGTTTCAAGTTTTTGTTTTCACATGTTATGCCAAAAAGAC
>OZ026619.1:19033418-19051918 GCA_964020975.1 Hermodice carunculata | reverse complement strand
TTTCACTGTCACAATGAAAATCCTCACTAAGACCGCTCATGATAGCTCCAGGACTTCATACCTTCTAGTCAGTTTCTACTCTCGGGTTTTACAGAATTTTCAAGCATTCAAATATATCAAACATACATATATACATGTAAATTGTCTGTTTTATGTTGCACATAAAAATGATATGTCAATGATATGTCCCGCCTCTCTCCATTCCTTTAGCATATCCACATTGTTTCAATAATTGACACTTTCTTCGCAGGGTTTACGTCCCCTTTCTGCAGATAATGAATAAACGCGCAGATCTGATGCATGGCAAGGGTGTCACCTGATGTTCATTTCCTGACAAAATCTTTTACACTTTTATTTGCACAGGTTGCAAAGGAGTACGCTGTGATGAATTGGACATCTGGGAAGTGGCATCTATTAGACACTGTGGTAGTAGTCCCATTGTAATGATAAGTCTGTCTGGTCCTAGTACGGGTACTACAAGTATTCCAACATACTAAAACCCATTTTTCGTTTGAAATAGCCATGTATTTTCTTCTTTTATAATGGAGCTCAGATAATAACAACCTGAATATTTGTATTGCTCTAATAAGCCCCACTGCTTGCCCCATTATGTCTCTTAAAAAAATTGTAATGTACCAAAACAGGTGATGGTGTATCTTAATATTTGTTAAACGTAAACACAATCACATTTGTATTGTTTGCGTGAAATATAAGGCATTTGATGAAAAAATAGTAACTATCATGCACATCAGTGCTCAATGTTTGATAAAGATACACTTATGGGAAAACCATTATAATTGCCTCCATCTTCCAATATGAAAGATACAGGCCCGTAGTGGTAGGTATTTTAATTCGACTCAGTTGTCTCTTCAGTTTGCAATTTTCTTCCAATGTTTAAGCAAATGTTCTGATTACAACTTATTATTAGAAGTTGTGTTTTCTAAAATCTAATACAATTATCTTTCAATATATATATATATATATATATATATATATATATATATATATATATATATATATATATATATATATATATATACATACATACATATATATATATATATTGATATTGATATGCATATATGTGTCTGTCTTTTACCGAATCCTTTGACATGTTTATGTTCTGAAAAATCGTTTTCAAAATGTACTTTTCAACATACTGTATAATATAACAGGAGGCCAATACTCATCGACAGACAATTACAAAATCTGACACTATATATCAACTGTTCCAGACGCTATATTAACTCTTCCAGCAGGAAGAATAAAAGGAACACAAGCATCAAATTGCTCTCTCCTTTCTTTTCTTTGTCCTATATAGGATTACAATCTTGTGGATCAAACAAATATGCATATCACCAATATCGGTCGAGGAATCAAACATCAATATACACATCAAAACCTATATATACATGCAGAATAACATCTTACGATACAAAGATGAAAAAATATGATAGGTTATAAATTGACAAAGAGATTGCAGTTTCATCAATTTAAGGCGGCACGGTACGATTAATGAAATTTATCTCATGAAAGAATGTTCTGGAGTAGCATAAACAGCATATTTTGCACTGGAACTTCAAAGCTCAAGAGAAAAGGTCAACTTTGACAGAGCAATTTATTATTACAAGAAGACTCTTGAGAACTCTTTGCCCAGCTGACCTTGCAAGCGCAAACTTGTTTACTGGTCTAAATGTGTTTGCGTGTATTTTCTTAAGACCCACCCCAGTTATATTCCCACCAATTTTGAAAATGGTTTGGCAATTTGTATGGGAAAAATTATTATACATGCGTTTCCATAGGTATCCATATTCTAGCTACGCCAACTTGTAATTTCATTTATCGTTATGAAATTGCGTACAAAAACCTCAAAAATTGCGCTCCATGTTTAAACATGAAAATACACCCACGAATTAGTTCCCCTAACTACTATGGAACAGGCCTAGGAATACGTGGAGAGATGTTTTGAGTGTTTCAATTAATTTATCGAGCAGTTTCACCGGAAACACCTTTTCACGTGGGCTTCGCCATCAAGTTGTGTCCATTGCCCATCGTCTCTTGTCAAATCACATTTCACGTTTTCGCCTGCTCAAACATATTGGCTAAATTCTCTTAAACTTCAGTGAGGCTGTGCCTTCGTTTAGTCTCTAACCACCTTTGTGAAAATGCTCACATCCATTTTATTGTCCTCTCAGCATTGTAGCTGAGCTGAAGAGAGGCTCAGCTGAATGTGTGTGATCGTTTTCGTTCACCATACTTCCGTTCGACCTTCCACCTACGATTTAATTTGTGTACTTCACAAAAATGAACCTGCAACTAGAATATCTTCAAACTCGGTATACATATCCACTGCATTCACTTATTGTCTCCAATACCATTAGTAACTGGGCCAATACATTAACAACGCATGTAGTCATGCCGGTCTTTAAACAATTTCAAACATTTGTCACTCGCTGAACATGAAAATATAACACAAGAAACGACTCATTTCAATGTGATGTTTTCTTTTTCGTTATAAAAAGAGGCTCATTATTATCCTTATATGTGTCTTAGAAAACCAAGTCAAAGGAAGATTAATGTAAGTGAAAATTATGTTTAGGATGTGTCTAGCATTTGTTAAAGTAGCCATTGCCAAAGGTAGTACTCAGATTGATCCATTTGCAGAAAGATTCTTCCGTGCCAGTTCACGACAATTAATAGTTTATTTTCTTTACTGCAATCAAATTATATATTTCACAGAAAGAAAGCGAAGAAAAGGACTTCACAAATTCTGAAGACACTGCTTCGATATACTGGAACTAAATTCTGGAGATACCACTTCGATATACTGGAACTATTTGGCTTAATTTGTTTATTTTTCAGCTGCAATCCAGTTTGACCCAGTGTATTCATGTGTACGATTGTTGTGATCATTCCAAGGTCGGATCAAAGTACAAGCTTCCTATGTTTATGCTGCTCCACCTCCACAACTGAAGGCTCTTGCACGCGACCGTGGTGTGATTTACACGGGTTTTTTATGGAGAAATTAATATGGCATCTATTTTCTTTCAACGTCATCACTGATTCTGAAGGCCAATATTCGATAAAATACAGACCATTATTCATAATATTAGCCGCTTGAGTGTTTACAGAAAGCTATATGCAATACCGTGGGTAAGTTTTCTAGTTTGAAGTAACAAGGTCGATGTGGTCTGGATGAACAATAAAAACTAAAGATGCCCCAACACAGAATCTTGGGACATACCAGCGTTTATGGTGCACCAATCAGTTGATTCGCCATTCATGACACGGCTTCGGCAATTAATTGATTTTAAAAAATTCAAGCACAAAAAGATGCTTCGTTACAGTTTGATGTCACATATTAAACCAATGTCCCACACGATCAAATATTTAATTCAGAGGCGGAATCAGGATTTTTTTTTTTTTTTTTTTTTTCAAATTTATGGAGAGGTCCTCCTAGCTATGACAAGCGCCGAATGATAGGTTGTATAAATTGTTAGTGACACGTATAAAAGAGGAGGCTCCTTCCCTTGAGTGTCACTAATACCGCCAGGTGGCCTTCCTGTTTTTAAAATGTCCACACTTCCGTTCCAGTTAAGTTAAATGAACTCAACTGCATGCGCGAGTGGGTGTACCGCACAGTCTGATAGCAAATCGAGCTTAGCGGAAAGTCGATTACACTGCTCTAATATAATAAAATGAAAACTTCAGCCTTGGAAAGCATTATTGCTTTCGACTCATTGAATGTCTATCCAATTCGCCAGCAAGCTTTCTTCCTGTGTTTTGTACATTTGTTGCTCCAAAATTTTGCCTATTTAAATATATTAATGGACTTTTAATTGAAGGTTACTTTTAGCGTCCCGTATCAGTTACCTATCTCTTACTCTATCGTGACCTGCCGCTTCTCACGCCAAAGACTAAAGCTAATCCAAGGAAGACAAGAGGAACTAACTATAATTTATTTACAGTCATAGTAATAGAAGAGTTTGCGACATAATGATGTAATTTGGCCTAGTTTTAACAGCAATCATAAATATGTTTTAGATTTTGAACACTCATCCAAATTGACTTGGTCAGAGATCTTTTTTTTTACCTGTCAAAGCCATGCCAAGTGAAAGCCAGCGGTTCTTGCAAAAGAAGAAGAAGAAGAAGAAGAAGAAGAAGAAGAAGGAGGAGGAGGAGGAGGAGAAGGAGGAGAAGGAGGAGAAGAAGAAGATGAAGAAGAAGAAGAAGAAGAAGAAGAAGAAGAAGAAGAAGAAGAAGAAGAAGAAGAAGAAGAAGAAGAAGAAGAAGAAGAAGAAGAAGAAGAAGAAGAAGAAGAAGAAGAAGAAGAAGAAGAAGAAGAAGAAGAAGAAGAAGAAGAAGAAGAAGAAGAAGAAGAAGAAATTTACACACACTACATTATCCACATTCGAAATAAAGGATAAGACAAGACAAAATTTGGGGCATTTAAAGAGTTTTGGTTCAGACAATTTTAGCTAGAAATGGTTGTAATGCGAGTTGGTTTGACTTTTTGTGGAATAAAAATGCTAGGGTATTAAAACTACTGTAAGTTTTCAAAAACAGTGTTAAAAATTTCTTATATTTCGCCATTTTTTCCACCTCAATGCTACCCCCTGCACTTTCTTGCACAATTAAAATAGTGGTTTGGGGGTTTCTAGGCAACTCCATGTAAGACAATGTCATAAAGAACTCTGTCCACAGCATATTGATACCAGGAACAAGAAAATCGAGACACGATACGCTAACTCGATATTCATACAGAAATTAGGGCTTTCGCCACACCGATGGCAACAAGGCGACCCTTCCCTATAATTTTATGAGAGCCGGATGAATGGAAGTCATCATATGCAAAAGAATTTCAAAGATATATTAAGTTTCTCATGGGGTAACAGGGCAACCAATCCAGTCTTAATGTTTATGAATTTGTTAATTATTTATCTGAATCACCATCAGGCCAAAAGTCAACACGCAGATATCCCAGGCCAAAATCAGAAGCATATGCAGAGGCTTAAACATTTGAATATGTTTGAACAGATAAAGTGTTAAAACATTGCTCCGTCGGTCTGCTTGAAGGGACAACGATTGCTTAAAGGGCTCACATTCAATCGAACAAGCACACTGAAGAGTTTGATTTGCGGAGACAGGAAACAGGGTCAAATATCGATGCACACAAACAAAGCAGATCAAAGTTTACATTACATCAGACAGCAATAGAAATATAGATATGACTGGCATTATTTTGACGCAACAAGAGAGAACGGTATTATCCCTTTCGTGCGACCGGGGACGTTTTGGACATTTAAGCGAAATAAGCTGCAATTGTAGACCTATGTTTGGAGCATTCTAGTGTATCAACTGGTAAATCATCATACAATAAATATTATTTGCCAATATTATAGACCTTTGTGCCATAAAAGTAGGGGCGGTTTAACAGCAACAATACGGTTCATCCAATAACTGTGAGTGTAAGGTTGTTAAGACGAGAAATCAGTTATGAATATGAAAGCTGCATCATGTATCAAAGATGGATGTAAAATGAAAGGCTCAGGGACAAATATGATTTGACTTATGAAGGATGAGTGTCTGGTTCAGTGCTATTTTGAGAGTGCTTGACAATGTAAAGATTCTATCACAAAACAATCAATATGTATAAAAACTATCACAAACAATACATTTTTGAAAAGCAAACAAACTACTGATTCTTTTTCTACCACTTTCCTATGTGTTTGTTGTCCTATGTTTTTACAGCAATCATACCAAGTGCCGTCCTCTTTTTCAAAGAACCTTGAAGAAACCTGGATTCATCTTTTTCGTTTTCTGATGTACAGACATCAAATTTGTGGCAAACTGTTCGTAACAATGCATGTTAAAAAAGAGTGTTTCAGATTTTCAATAACAAGTGTAGCTTTATCACGAAAACGAATCAAAGTCCGGTCCCTTTGATGCATTGAGTGACTGTCATTGATGCAACTCCAAACGTAAATAGCACCGTAACAAGGTATAAAGCCCAAAAAATGAGATACGCTTTGACAACACTTCTACGAGAAAATACATGCATTTACGTTTTCACTTGGTGAAACGTTTTCCTAAACTAGCCATGGTAACATATACACTTATGAACTGTTATGTCTTTTCAAAACTACAGGCAAAATACAAAAATGACAGATGCGCTGATTACCGAATAAGCATGGCACAGATGAAGTCAGCTAACATTCAAACAACGTCTGAAGAAAATCTAGTCCATTGTCTCTGAGGTGTCGAAAATTTTAAAAGCACACATAAATAATTTAAAAATCAGAGCAAGTTGTGTTAGCCTTTACATTTGGCTAGGCGAGTGTGCCGAAGGTAGTGGGTTCGAATCCCATACAGGTCGACATAAATTTATCGTATTTTTCACTTGCTAATACTCTATTGGTTTTGAAGTGCTGTGGGCCATTGCTCCGACTTCGAAATTATATTAGAGTTGTATTTCATAAATTGTCGGTCTGTGGAAGTGCCCTACCGTGTCAATGTACAAGCCACACCTGCTATAACGTCACCCTGGATACTCGGTCCACCTTTATTGGGGTTGCCCCGATGGCCTAGAGGTCAATGTGTTCGACTTTACATTTGGCTAGGCGAGTGTGCCGAAGGTAGTGGGTTCGAATCCCATACAGGTCGACATAAATTAATCGAATTTTTCTCTTGCAGCGCCACTACTTGAAAAAGATATTTCCAGCGACACCAAGAGAAATTTTGGCAATTCCCAGGCAATTTCCCCAGCTGATTCAGGAAGACTTAAAAACACTTTAATGAACAAAAAGAGTAAAAAAAATGCACTAATTAAGTGTATTCTTTGGAAGAAAGTCGGCACAAATTTACACATGAGGTACATCCTGACCAGTTTTAAAAGAATATCTTTTCAACGATATTGGTTAAATATTACTCACATTAATATCACTATTCCTGTATCAACCATGCAAAGATGTACAGTTGTAAATATTCCCGCTATAATTTGTCATTTTATCGAAAAAAAAACCCGCGAGGTGCATCTTGCACCAATTCTGAAGAGAATATAGCTACCGATCTGGAAAAAAAAGTCGAGAATGGAAGTTATTGATGACCGAAGAGAGGTAAATAAAAGCCACGAAGAAGGCAGTTGTGCTGAAAAAATTATGGCAGGGTATCGTCATTAACGACATGGCTTTTACACATAAAGAACACATACAAATAACACTGAAGTATAAGTGATATAACAAATTATCGCTGGTGTCCGAAAACTGTTATGACGATTGACAGTTGCTATCTATGTGCCGTGAGGTCGCGTCAAGAGTAATGGGAATTGCAGTTGTATACGGAGACAGAAACTGGGCAAAAATACTCACATACATGTGGATAAATTTCCATAGTACGTAACTTCCATACGTCATACAATGACGGATAAACTGCTCGAACATTTTTTGTTGATCTTAATCTTCTTTGCAGCTTTAAAGCCAATTCATCGGGCATTTGCAAGCGTTTAACAAGAAAAAAACATTTTACATGCATAACAACAAATCCAACAATATCATGTCCACTATTAATATGAACCTCATCTAATCTCTGTATGGTAAGTGTTAAACAAAAACACGAAAATGTCGTTGTCACCGATGGGCATGACCTTAATATTACAAGTATCAACTGTACGCCATACAGCTATTTCCCAGCGAGCAATAAAAGTTGACCTTACATGGGACCAGCGCTAGGGGATTCTTGCCAAAGTAGTGCCATGTTGGGTTAGTTAATCTTCATTGCTTGCTGAGTTGGTACCATGCCAAAACATAATACCTCAATACAAAAATAACCGTGGCATGACTGGCCTAACATCCACACACTCTGAATTTCAATTGCTATACCCATTAGCGTACACAGTAAAAAAAGGAATGTATGTATAAGCCTTCAGGTACCCGATCGAATTGAAAAATTCGTTTAAAATGAGAGATCCATATTATCACCATCTAGTGAACAAGTTAGTTTGACCTTTCTACAAGCCACATGTCCACCAAGTTTCAGAAGAATCTAAGCAGCAATACTGGAGCAGTTGCAAATAGCTTAAGCACAAAAATTCATTACATAAAAAATTTAACAATCGTAGCGCTATCTGCTGAACCAATTAAGGTTGCAAGGTTCCCAAAAGTGCCCCTACGCCCTTTCCAAGTAATTGGTTGAGTGGTTTTGGACTTTTTTTTCAATTTTGCCAAAAACTAAACAAAATCTAATTTAATAAAACAAAATTCACTGGAGCATGACCATATGAACGAAGTTGGTAGAGGCCCACCACGTTTGAAGTGGATCTGGCAAACGGTCTTGATGAATATGTTGAAATAGTAAATTGTGTACTGGCGACGGGCAGTGGAAGATTGACCATTCTACAAGCTCAGCTGACTGACACCGATGTCAGAAACAGAAATATGCAACAAAAAATAAAGAATAATCACTAGTTCTGAGTCAAATAACAGCACGCGTGATAATGTTTGCACACAATTTAAATTTAAAGAAATATCGGCATGAACACGAAGAAACCCGAGAGTTTTCCAACTCGTCTTTATCCGATTTATGTCTATGCGAAAATGAAAATCATAATGACAGCAACAATAGATTCAGTGCCATTGTAATATGTCGGCTAAAGTCATGATCACAATAGTTTTTTATAACATATAAGAATACACTTGGGTGACCACATGTACTGGTTGTAATAGGGGAATGAGTACAATAACTGAAGAAAAATATACAAGCATACATCCAATAAGACTTGATTATGCACCACAGGACGAGCGCGATAACAGTGACGTACCTGCAGCCTTAAAGTATTTTTTATAAAGTTTTGAATTACAGCACTCATTTTGTGATAAACAATAACAATGAAGCCGTATATAAAATATTGTGGCAAATATCAATATTGCTCTGTGGTAAACATGAACAAAAATTTGTCACCATTCCTTTGTTGCAAGGTGTGGCAGTACTGCTGGAAAACAATTTTATACATTCCAATATGCATGGTCTTCATCGCAAAATATGACTTCTATACATCATGTCTTACGGCATTTCCTCTTTAAAAACACACCCTTGACTGAGACAAAACACCATTGACCCAGGTGTAGTTCCAACAAAACCATTTTATGCTGTCAAATTCCATTAAAACTGATTATTATGCGGGAATATGGTCGTTTCTGAACATATTTATGACTTTATCATCATCATCATCATCATCATCATCATCATCATCATCATCATCATCATCATCATCATCATCATCATCATCATCATTATCATCATCATCATCATCATCATCATTATCATCATCATCACCATCATCATCATCATCATTTTCTTCTTGTGCTTCTTTTTTTCTTCTTCTTCTTCTTCTTCTTCTTCTTCTTCTTCTTGTGCTTCTTCTCCTTTTTTTCTTCTTCTTAGGCTTAAATTGTGGTTCTCCCTTATTCGTATTGTCATGTTCATATGGGGCAAATAGAGGTTCCCTCTGGTGCTACATCGAACTGTGACATGCGAAGCCGCTTGTACTAATAAGACATGCTAGCAAATTTACCGCTATACTGAGTTACATTTTCGATTTGGCAAAAAGTATTGGATTCAAAAAACGACCTGTGTTTAGTATCGCATGATGTTGGGATTTGTTGACTCTTTGAAATGATCGTTACGCAAAGTACATACTGGATAGACGGGGAAATTCATATACGACGGAATATCAATGCAGTTGAACTAGAACATATATATGGTTGTAGAATGGATATTAGTGCCCAGCATGTCCACCAGAAGATCACATTAATCACGTTTTGTTGCATGTTGCCACTGTTTTGCAACTGCGGTCAAGGACAGAAGCCAGCATACACTATCAAATACTGGTAATAAGGGGAAAATATCATACGATAGCAGCGAGAGTCCTATGTAAACACACACATTCAACAAATGAGCTGATCCAATGACACAAAAGTCCACCTATTGCCTTTACACAGATGCATCAACAGGCAGACCATTATCACAAGTGTCCAACATTGCCCACAGGGACACTAAATATCCATTCGTTAAATCTACTCCCAGACGCAGTCACGTGGTTAACACGTTTGCTTTCGACGTGTAAATTAGGTGATTGGTGCCCACGTATTGATCCCTTACCTACTCTTTCTTGCCATTGCTTGCCTTCACATGCAGCCATCACCAAACTGTGTCCACGGCATCTGAGAATGGCCCACATCTTTTCCCTCACTGCCCATCATTCTAGATGTCCAGTTGCTCATGAGGAAGTCCCATGCTTGTACTAACGACTCATAATCTTTTACGTTTGGCATGAAATACTAAAATATGGTAATATTTATACATGTACAATGTAACTGCTAGAATATTGTGCGATACACATAAAAATAGATGTAATGAAAACAAGTTTACATAGACCCTCGATAACATATTTTGTGATGTAATTAATCTATTGCTTGTTTGTAAATAATAATGCCTGAGAGATTCGCTTTATCAACATTATCTAATTGAATGTTGTTGGCTTATTTAATGTCTCACGTCTCCTCCTATTTCTAGTATAGTGGTTTCTTTGGCACAGGGGGAATCATTTGCTTCCCAACCCTCCATCTGTTTGCTTTTCACATTTACATGTACAGCACTATCCCTTTATAATATCGAAGTTACCGTCTAAATAGCTGCGTGCAATCGAACAGTATCTTTCGTTTCATTATTCCCCACTTTCTGGGACCTTTTGGTACATGTCTTCAAATTAAATGCACTTAGGAGGACAGCACTTTGATCTCATCCTGCCCGGGGCCTTGAATAGCACCCAGCCCGGACTGCTGTACATGTATTGAAGAGTTTATCACAGTCATCCTCTCTAATTTTGCAAACTCTGTGAAGCGTCTTGTTGTCAAGTAAGAAATTCAACTAATTCCCTATCTCTAATAAATTGATGGCTCAGTCTTGTAACCTCACACTGACAATGATGCAGTGATGTGATGATATTCTGGTTGTAAGTCCATTTTTTTCAAATTCAACTAATTCCCTATCTCTAATAAATTGATGGCTCAGTCTTGTAACCTCACACTGACAATGATGCAGTGATGTGATGATATTCTGGTTGTAACATTTATACTTCGAGTACTACAGACTATTTAGGACAGTTTTTTCCTGGAAATGTGAACAGAGTGTTGACATCATGCCGAGGTATGAAATCTAGGCCTTTGTCTCATCACATGCTTTTTATTATACACCAGTACCTCTCTCATGCTCTTTTTTATTTTCACTTCCCACGTGCCTAAGAAAACTGCTGGCTCAGTTCAAAACTTGGTACTGAAAGAGGTAAGAAATCCCTTTCGCCACTATCGTTGCTTTATCTGTAATCTATAACTGTATGCCCTTGCCACAAACCACACCAGTGTTTCATTTTCTTCCATTACCATCCTTATAAATGAGGTGTGAGATCATGACATGGCCTCCTGAGCTGCGGGGCGGTAAGTCCATTTTTTTTCTTTGCACGTACAGAGCTTCTACCTTTTGGTCTTTAAGCTTACACCTGTTGCCACTGTGAATCTACTTGTTTGGACCTGTATGAATCTACTTCTGTCTCTTTCAGATTGTACAGTTAAACCACCCTACACAAATATCACAGTATATCATGTCCCCAGCGCCATATGAGCGACATTCAGTTTCCTTGTGTGTCTTTTTTTCTTCCTGCATCCCATTCTGATTGTTCGTATATATATATATATATATATATATATATATATATATATATATATATGTATATTGTCGATCTTATGCATCTTGTTACCATATTTATCTTTTTTCATGAGCGCCATGCCGGCCAGTGAGGTGGCAAAGAGATCTACCAACAAAACAGAGGAATGACATTGCACATGACCTTGGATCGTGCTGTTGTACACTGTGATATGTATTGAACCAGATAGTTTCGTATTCTCCGTATCGATCATTGTAAGGAAACGTGAGAAAATCCAGGCCACTTACCGGAATATATTTTGTGGAATACATGAACAAGTATATTTCCCTCGGTCGTGTACTGTCGTATCTATTTCTACGCTGGCACGACATATCATTTGTTTTGAATTGGAGGATTTACTCAGAAATGTACGTCTTTACCAAGTGTGCATGTTGGTCGGAATATCATTTTAAACTAGACATCTGCAATTAATAGCAATACTTCTACACTTGACCCTTTTTCGAAATATATGATATCCCAAGCCTATTCCACTCCCTATGTTCTTGTTTCTTTTCAATAATTCTATTCAAAAGCATCACTAAACTGTCTTCAATTTCCTCTGGCCCCTTCTTAAGCTCAATCAAAATCGCATCTGTTTCTGGAGCTTTGTAATCTGCCCTACTTCACTGCTACTGATTCTGTGGCAAAACTCATGACCCTATTGATTCTGTTTTTCTTTGTTCTCCTTCCTCTACTTAGGATTGCTTGAGTTTTATCCTTTTTCTTCAGATTAACCTGCTCCGAAGATATAGTTCACCCTTCTCCTCCACCTTCCACTTTTTTTGTCATCTGTTCATTTTTATCAGCTCTCCTTTCTGCTTTCATATCTGCTACATGTTTTCGACATTTCTATACTGTCTCTTAGCTTCTTCTATTCCACTTTCTGTGTGCTTTTTTTCTCTCGTTCCCTTTATAGTTCATTTCAGTCATTTTCTGTTCTTCCCCTTCAATTTCATATTTGTCTTTCCACTCTTGTAATTCAGGCTCTCCTGATAGCCACTGCAATCTGACCTCTTGTGTACGTTTCACACCCATTAGGTCCTTCTTTTATCCCTTCTGCATGGTTTCATGTCAACTGAAATTGTCATCCAGTTGTGATCCCTACCTATACTTACTCTACCCTCCCTTGCTGCTGGATATCACTAATTATCATTCTTATTGTATCATCATTCTATGATTGGTCATTCCGTTCACTTGGTAGACCCTCTCGTTCCACGTACACCCCAGCAATTGCTACTCTCTTTCCTATCGACTATACTCCTATCCACTACATCTAATTTTTCACCTCACTGTCATCTTCCCATCTGGTCTTCCAGCCTCATGCCACCTTATTTCTTCTTTCCTCCACGTTCCCCCTTCTGCCTTTTATGTTATGTCGTATTCGATGGGGCCTATCCCTATCTCTTCTCTTCTAATATTTGTCTCTACTAGTGCTATAATATCTATCTTTTCACTTTCAGTATTCCATTCCTATATACTTCACTGTCCCCTCCCTCTATTGAATCTACGCCATTCCCTATATTGCTATTGAAATCCCCAGGAATCATAACTTCATACCCCTGTTGCTAGTTATAAATAATCATGATTGTTATTTTATCATCATTCTATGTTTGGTCATCCCTTTTATTTGGGAGATCCTCGCGTCCCTCGCACACTACATCTATTGCTACTCTGTTACCATTCAACTATACTCTTATCCATTACATCACATTTTTACCTGAGTATCATCTTCCAATTTAGTCTTCCAGATTTCATGCAACTTTATTATTTTCCTTCGCCCACGTTCTCTTCTTCTGCCTATCATATCATATTCTGTGGGGCCTGTCACTGGCCCGATCTCTTCTCTTCTAATATGTGTCTCTCCTAGTGATATGATATCTATCTTTTCACTTTCAGTTACATCTTCTATTCCTGCTATCTTCTCTTTAAGTCCCCCTACAATTGACTTATCAATTTTTCTTGTTGTTGTTTTTTCTGCCTCTTTCTTCTCCCACTACTTCCTGTTCACCTATCTTCGTCATTCTTTCCCAGAACTGACCTGGTTCTTGCTTGGGTTTCTAGTTTTTTCGGTTGCCGCACCCAATCACTGTAGACTTGCCTTAGCCTATCACCTTCCTTGTGACTTGGGTGCAGCCCTTCCCCAGAAATCTCCACGCTCCTTGTAAAATGCTCCCACACATCTCTAAATGTTACCTTCCTCTGCTTACATAAACTCTCTAACCTTCTATTGGTCCCACAAATCCGACTCACTTCCCACACACTCTTCCTAAGCCTTGGCAATATCCTCATTATAAAAGCCTCACAGCATACCTGCGCTAACCCACTCACTAGCTTCCCATACTTGCCTAACACTGTCTTAGTCCCTATTCTCTACCACGCTCTTTCCTGTTCGAGAGCACATTAATGCCCGTCCGTACCATAACCACAGGTTCAGGTGCAAATATGTCAAAGCAGCGCTGGCTATTTGTAAGCTTTGTGACACAACTCCTACGATGAATAGGTAAAATTAGAAGAAAAATTTCATTGGTGGGGGAAGAAGGCACATTGCCGAACATATGTCGTTACCGTGTGAAGAGATCTTAAAAGGACAGAGCCTCGAACCAACATGTGCAAAAGGACCAATTTTAGGGCCATGGATTTCTACCACTTATAAAAGTCCAGGATGCGTGCCAGGGTACCATTCGACTGAACCAAATGAAGTTGTATTGGGGTGAAAGAGACACTGTAGCAAATCTCTCGAGCATAGCAAGCACGGCAGGGATATCAACACAGGAGTTTACATTTTTCAGGTTCCAAAAGTTGAAGACAAGCTTCTGTATCATGAATGACCACACATAGTCACTGATAGAGACGGAGTTTACGTCACATTCAGCCCTACATGAAAATAGTTGAAGTTTTGAATATTCACATAGCCCGAAAACATAATTTTTACGGGCCATTATATGAGATGAAATAGTGATGTAATTTGACAGTGTCAGATTAGAATTATTTACATTATGAAATATTCCTAACAGGTTAGGACGGTATACATAAAAGGAGGGTGTGTGCTCCAAAAATATTTGTGAGGGTGTAAGTATGATCCCACAAAACTACCCTTTCCAAGGCGAAATCACCATACTGAAATTAGCCTGGGCACAGGTGCTCGCAGCGAAAAAAAAATGCAAATGAAGTGTTTCAGTTGCAAATAAAGTTTGCCCGCTGCCCGACTTGGGGCGGGGGGGGGGGGCGGATACACGGAGGTTGTACCAAACAAATCATTATATCATTCTGTCTATTTTAATTGGTATACATGTACATACAGAAAGAACAATGACATTGTGTGGACATGATGGAAGCATGGGCCCCTTGGTCCCTTCTCTTAATCAGCCAGTGAATATTTTTAATGCTTATGAATATGTATAGGCCTATCCTGATCGATACTATTTCTCCCAGCTATCATCAGGAAAAAGGTGATTGCTTCGAGTGAAATTGAAAATATATATCAGCAATATATGCAGTTATATTTTATATTATTTCATGAACAGTGTGAACAGCTCGTCCTCAGTTGGCCTGGAGATTCAGGCCATAAAAAGTCTCACTCGAGTCTACGGGTACTCAAAAAGTGTTCTGCAATTTCAAAGCAACTGATCACACTGTTTTAGAAAAGAAGATATTGTACGATTTTGGCCATATATATATATATATATATATATATATATATATATATATATATATATATATATATATATATATATATATATATATATATATCCAAAAATCACCTAAAGCTGCCCATTTAAACGCTGTCAGCAAAGACCCATGCAGGCTAAATATTTGCCATCTTTGAAGTAAATCTGAGAAATTAAGACTGCCAAACACCTTTCAACTTAATTGGACGTACTTTGTAACAAGCCGAAATGAGAACACCAACCAACAAATGCCGGAATTGACTTTAAATTCATTGAAAAATTAGAGATTTTGCAGCATCACCATCATGTCACCAGCTTTGTTTGATCTTTCCATAAGTACATATATATCATGTGTCAGCATTATCTGAGGGATAGTATTGGAGAAGAAATCAAAAGAGCGAACACACACAAAACATTATCGAAAAAATAGACAAAAATTCCAGCACCATATGTTCTGCAAATTGAGGTCTGCGGTTCCCAGAGGTGTCTCCATGCAATTACAAAGAAACTGACCCCGTGGTTTTGGAGAAAAAAAAATATAAAGAAAACAAATTTATTACAACGTCCAATAATCACTTAAAGGAGACCATGTGAACGGATTCAGTAGAGAATTATCGAATGTACATTCCCAAGAAGTTTCACGTAAACCTGAATGACAGTTTTGCAGAAGTCAAAATACGACTTAACATTGCAATCCCCATTGACTTGAATACTAATCAATATAAATGCATCCATCAACCTACAGTTCAAACGATTGCCCAAAAGCAGGGATCCGCAGCATGGCCACGAACTGAATAATAATATTTGGCCCTTCTGCGAAGTACATTTCTATCATGTTTCAGTACAATGTGACGCATCAAGTTGGAGAAGTCAACAAACATGAAAACGCGAAACTTCGTTAAAAACTAGAAACAAATGATGTGCCACCTGTTGAACCAGTAAAGCGGTTTCAGGGGGATCGTTTTCAGCTTTTACCTAAAAAATGAATAACCAATCCACAAATCAATGGACTCAAACTTGAAAAAATCAGTGGGGACCTACAAACGGTACATTTTCACAAAGATTGAGGTTAACCTGGATGAGAGTTTTGGACAAGACGTCCAAAATGTAAGTCACCATTGCAATTCCCATCGATGTACATGATAAGCAATAACATCTGGCTCTGTACCACATACCCCTGACATTTCACTTGCTGACATAAATTGTTGAAAAACAATAGAAATCCCTGAATGTTAAGAATATTTAAATTTGATAAATTATTTGTTTTATTGTATTATGGTCAGAAAGTACTATATAATGGTTTGTTGGTTGGTATCTATTATGAAGATCAAGTTGAAGAGGATATGGATACTACTGTCTTTCAAAAGTGAAAATTAAGTGTCTTCTTACCAAGATTTAATATTCAACAGTCCAGAGTACAATAAGAATAAAGTGTGTAGCCCTGCAAAGTTGTGTTTGTATTTGGGGCATTTGGGCACCTTTGGTACAATGTTCATGTTATCATGATTATGTGTTAAACATACTGTACGGATGGCATATTGATCCTTGCTGTTTCAAAAGAGTACCGTCTCAATTGTAACAAATGTATTGTCAGTTTTTAGTGTTGGTTTTTCACAAGTCGATTTTTATTCTGGCAATTCTGAATTTTAAGAAATATTTTGCTTTATACACGTATTGCTAAAAACGTCAGGTAAATTTTCATTTTTAACCAAAAATTTCAAAAACGATCGCTTTAATTTCGTTTTTGAATATCCCTCGCGTTTTGGGAACAGAAGTAAATGACGTGAGTCAAATTTGTTAAAATCGGTGCATACTCCAGGAGGGGATAATGTTGACACATGGGCACCATATGTTGGGTCAAGTGAAATGTTACTATCCATGTAATGATAATTTACTCTGTAAAATTCAAACTCATTACGTTTGTCATATAATTGAAATTATAATTAACATTTATCATACTCCATCATTATATCTAGAAACGAACATTTCATATCATTCCCTGTAATAACCTTTAATTTCAAATTATCAGGGTATATTTGAGAAACATTTAAGAATTTAGAACAAGAATTCATTGTTGATGTTAAATAGGTCATCATTAAATGTATATGTCAACTTAAAACATTTATTGTGAAATTCCTTCTGTTTTACACCTTTACCAGAACCTTATACTCATAGTAGAATAAATATAAATTGGCCAAAAAAAGAGTGCACAAATAAAAATTAACATGCAACTCATAAAAAATTATCCAAATTTTTCATATATATTTACATTGTGAATTTATTGAAAATTACGGGGTTTTTTAATGCTGCAAAATAAAATTGTGTATAGCCGAGTCCGTGGGCAACACAAAGCAAACAAAATTAATCGATCCATCATGCAAGGAGTCCTAACTGCTTCGCGTACATTTAAGTCAGTATCAGTAACAAGACCCTTCACTGAAATTAATAGATGAGACATGCAGAAAGTTCATCTGAGTGAAGGGTATCTGAAGATTTAAAACCTCTTTCGTTTCAATAAAGGTTAAATAAAATAGTTGGATTTATAATTAGGAGTTCTATCCAAATAACCAACTCCTTCAAAAGATCGATGTTCAGTACTTTCAATACAGACAGATGAATTTTGAACTTAAGAAAGATGAAATAAATGTTAGATATGAAAGATATTTTCTGTGCCTTTGCAAAAACCAGTTCACTCTTATTTTAGCTCAGCTGTCTTGCCAGACAGCTGTGCTTTACGATGGGTGGTGATCTGTCGTTCATACGTCTTTTCACAATTAATTTGTGTCTTTTCCAAAACCACAGACCAGATTCTCATCAAACTTAGTAATTTAACAGGTCTGCCCCTAGGATGGTTTCTTACCAAGTGCGTCACACCTCAGTGATTTTTTTATTTTTCTTAGGGAAGGGTTTTTGTTTTTTTGTTTTTTTTTTAATAGTTTATTTTGTTTTGTTTTTTTGTTTGTTTGCTTGTTTGTTTTTTTATTTGTTTTTCTGTTGGTTTTTCTGTTTTGCTCATTTTTAGCACAATTTTTAAAAATCTGAGAAACCACCAGACTATTTGCTTAAATTTGAAGTAG
>OZ026619.1:18980918-19030918 GCA_964020975.1 Hermodice carunculata | reverse complement strand
GACCATTTTTCTCGATGAACTCGCAAAATGTAATTTCACCTTTAGTGCAATTTGCCTTCAGGAAACATGGTTAGGAGATTTCTCGCCGGACGTATCAGATCTAAATATTCCAGATTATGTATCCATTCCATTAAGGGCCACTTGTAGTTCTCACGGTGGTCTCATGATTTATCTCCATAAAGATTTTCAGTACAACGTAAAAGACTTCTACAATCCTAACGACAAATGGGAAGGTCAATTCTTAGATGTATATGGTAACGGTTTGACGCAAAAAATTGCCCTCTGTAATGTATATAGGCCACCCAGGGACAGGAATGCTGACATTGAAAATTTTATGAATGATATTTTCCCAATCATTGAAACTATATCCCGTGAACCAGGTGACAAAATGATAGTCGGTGATTTTAACATAAATTTATTAAAAATGAACACACGTGCAAAATATGCTGATTTCCTAGACATGATTTTCAATAGTGGTTTTGTGCCCCAAATTATTTTTCCTACCCGATTTTCTGAAAGGAATGCCACTCTGATAGACAACATTTTCTGTAATACTTCGCATTGTAAAAAGTCTTGTCTCTCTGGCATTGTCCTTACGGATATATCAGATCACATGCCCTGTTTTACATTCATTGACCAAGCTCTAAATATAGAAAACCCTCCCAAATATATTCTAGCTGAAAAATTAGACTCTAATTCTGTACATAATTTTTATGATGAGATCAATAATTGTAATATTATGCAATTACTTGATACAAATTCACATCATGACCCAAATATTAATTACTCCACGTTAGAAACTATTTTGACCAAGGCCAAAGAAAAACATATGCCCATAAGAAAAATTAAATTCAACAAATATAAGCATAAAAAAAATAACTGGATATCCAACGGCATTCTTAGATCTATCAAATTTCGTGATAATCTATACAAGAAATTAAAATGCACGTCACACGAGTCACCTTTGTATGGCCCTACGAAAATTAATCTCAAAACCTACAATCAAATCCTCAACAAATGTATCCGTGAACAGAAACGGAATTACTATTATTCAAAATTTGCAAAATATAGAAATGATGTAAAAAAGACTTGGGACACAATTCGCTCTGTCATGGATGGTAATAGATTCAAAAATAGATTTCCTTTGGCTTTCAAAATTAACGGCAAAATTATAACTGACAAGCACCAAATTGCCGAATGTTTTAATCAGTTTTTCACCAATATTGGTCCCAATTTAGCTGCACAGGTTAATAATGGTAATTCCATACCTTTTACCTCTTATCTATCAACTCCAAACGATTGTAATTTTGCTTTCTCACATGTATCTCCAGATGATATTTCTATGATTTTCAAAAATTTTAAACCCAAGACTAGCTCCGGACAGGACGGGATATCTATGTATTTATTGAAAGGTTTAGTAACTTCTCTTTCTGTACCTCTAGCTTTAATTGTCAATCAGTCTCTCACCACAGGTATCTTTCCGGATAAATTAAAAATAGCAAAAGTATTACCTCTTTATAAAAAAGACGATAACTCTTTATTGGATAACTATAGACCAATTTCTCTCCTGCCAGCTATTTCCAAAGTTTTTGAAAAAGTGGTGTATAATCAGTTGTATGAATTTTTTATATCGAAAAAGCTTTTCTACGCAAGCCAGCATGGTTTTAGAAAATTGCACTCCACCGAAACTGCTGCTATGGAATTAACAGATCGTCTTCTTCAGATTCTTGATACTGGAGACCTACCTGTCACAATATTTTTAGATTTATCAAAGGCCTTTGATACTCTGAACCACGAAATTCTATTCCATAAGCTGAATTATTACGGTATCAAAGGAACCCCTTTAAATTGGTTTAGAAATTACTTCACAAACAGAAAACAATACGTCAAATTCGACGATGTTTCTTCAAAGTGCCTATCCATTACAACTGGAGTGCCACAGGGCTCTATTTTGGGTCCTCTTCTTTTTATAATTTACACAAATGACATGTATTTGGCATCTTCAAAATTTGAATCGATTTTCTATGCAGACGACACGACTCTTATCAATTCACTTAGTTCTTTCAATTTTCCTCTCAAGGACACTGACTCTGTATCAAATAGCATAGAAATCGAATTAAACAAGGTTTGTGATTGGCTGTCAGCCAACAAATTATCTATAAATATTGCTAAAACTAAATATATGGTGTTTCATTTCCCTCAACGAAAAATAAATTTCACCTTAAATCTTAAAATAAAGAATGTGCCCATCTACAAAACCAGTGATTTTGATTTCCTAGGTTTACGAATTAACGAAAACTTAAATTGGCACTCACACGTTAACAAAATTGGAAATAAGCTCTCAAAAATTATTGGTGTTATGAAAAGAACACAAAATTATTTTCCGCAGGATATTCTATTACAAATCTACAATTCTCTTTTTCTTCCTCATCTAAATTATTGCATTCTTCTGTGGGGTTTCTCGTGTGACCGTATTTTCAAACTTCAAAAGAAGGCTGTTCGTCTTGTTTGCTTGGCAAGATATAATGCCCACACGGATCCTTTATTTAAAACGTTAAACCTTTTACAAGTACCAGATATTCTTAAGTTAAGATCCTTAAAATTTTACTATAGATATTTAGAAAATAAAACCCCTGATTACTTTAACAACATATTTGCAGCTACAATACCTTCTCACCGATATTTCACTCGACATAGAAATGACAGCCAGGTTCCTATTCCTTCTAGAAATTCGACAAAATATTGTATTAGGTATTACCTTCCAACCCTCTTAAAAAACACACAACCCTGTATCAAAGATAAATTTTTCACACATTCTTATAATGGTTTTGCAACCTACATAAAGCTTTTCTTCGTGAAGCAATATAAAGACACTTGTACAGTTGCACACTGTTATGTTTGTGGTAATTAAGTGACTTTATATTTACCCTGTATATTTAAGCTTCTAATCTCTGTTCTTAATATTTTTGCCAGTTGTTTGCTAATTACAATTTTACCGAAAGGTGGCCTAGGCGATAGCGGATCAAAGAATCCTTAGCCAAGGTCATCCTAATATCATTTAGTTCAATTATGAGTTCTTGGTTATTGCTTAATTACCACTTTGTCACTACAAACGTTGAAATTCATGTAACCCATTTGATATCATATTGAATAAACTGTTCTGAGTTCTGAGTTCTGAGTTCTGCAAGGCTCCTTTTAATGACTTTTCAAAAGTCAAATGCATCACCAAATTTTATGTACTTGCCAAAACAAATTCATCCAAATAACAAACCAGAATCCTCGGATTGTTATGTAGTTTCACTTCACGACTACATATTATGAATCGCCCAGACGTGACTACTTTATCCCACTTCTATAAGCGACAAAGGTGAATATTATCATGCAGACTAAGAATCCATTTGTACGTTATTTCTTTGCGTTCTATGAAACATACACTCATATCTTCATGACAAGATCAATTTGTAAATCTACACAAACAACTTAAGATGGGAATCAAACCAAGATTACACAAGCAAATTTTTTTTTTATATCATAATATTGGAAGTTGACCTCGTGCAAGGCTGTTATGCATCAAGCTTAACTGATTTTTACCTCACCAAAGGGTATTATATAACATACTAGGTTCATTTCTGTTCAAGATAATTCAGCATAGACATCTTGTTTATCATTATTGTTCACTCATAAACTATTTGCAAATAGTGTTTTTATTTTCTTTTTTTCTGTTTGAAAAAAACATGTGCCATTACTATAGCGTACATCCAGGTAGGATGACATTCTTAATCACGCGTTTTCACAGTAATTATTTTCATTTTCTTTACATTATCTATTCTGTCACACCTGTGTGTCGTATGTGACGAGATACTCATGTAGTCATGAGGAATCATTTATCATCATAAATTTCACAATGCAAGATTGTTTCTGTCCTGTTTCCAGAGATTAATGCACTGTTTTAAAGCAAATTTGTGTCTTCAAATCAAATGTGGAACCGAAACATACATTTACAAAAACATGTTTGTTTGTTTTTTACCCTGCATTCAGGTATCTCTTTTGTCAAGTGAAAAGCCAACGTAGGGATTTTTCACGCAGCAGAATACTGACACAATACTGAATATGCCAGAACACGGCAGACAATTTGGATATTTAGACGAAAGAGAATTTTTTTGTCAATGAATCAAAACAACGAGAGCGTCCATGTGATTCTTTTTTCGTCGCATTTTAATTTTGCACTTCCCGTCGATGCATAAAAACGGCGAAGAATTTAAGATTTTAACCAAAAAAATCAGGTTTGCACAAAAATAAGGCTGTGCGACAATATCCAGAATTTAGCGTACATTATCGAACTCCAACATTTGCAGAATTCAGGTAACAAAGCCTAACCTTATTTCTCCCTGAGGGGAAACTCCACGCACCACACTCAAAACATCAATTAAACTTCTGCAGTTTTGAATAACAGCTGCAGCCATGTTATCCTGCAACACAAACAATTCACAACTCTTCAACTGCCATTAATATACGCTTTCATTTATGAATTTTAATAACAGTCGCATTGACAAGTTGATGTCAACCCCACACAAGCGGCATGTTTAGTCTGAAATGAGAGATCGATTATGCTACAGGCCTCACATGTGAAACAGACCTTTCGCAGAAAATGCAGCTGCTGTGGAATGACAGTTTGCCGTAGCGAAGTTCGGCAGAAATATTCCGTATGACAAGGTGAAGTCGCCTATCAGTGAATAACAGGACGAATATGAAAGAGGAACCAATATGCAAATTCTGAAAATGTCGTATCTGGCAGCTCAAATAGCCGCAATCTGTAATTGAACGTATCTACGTATCATCATTGTAATACAGACACTATAGCAAAGCAGCCACTATGGCTCTGCAACATGTGACCAAACCACGTAAACCTGTCGATAAACATAATTTGTCAAGAAGCCCAATAAAAGTAGAACTATTAGGATGTAAACGTGGTACAAATCAGAAAAGCATCATACGATCCAATGACATTCAACGTTCTTATTTTTTTCAGCAACACTGCAGTCAGTCATCTTGGTTAAATGTCAATTCCATAATACAACAGTGATGACACAATTCACAGGCAACTTATTAATATTCCAAGTGACCACCGAAATTAAAATATTTAATCTTGTTTTACTGCATGTGGTCTCTATCATTTACTGTTATAACTGTAATATGTTATTTTTAAGCACAGTTCACAGATGTTAATTTTGCCACAGTTTTAAAACCAGCCCCGAGAAGTTACTGTATCATTGCTGTTGCATTCTGGTATATATCATTGGAAAGATGGAAGCCTCCAGGCCATAAGATATGAGTTACTTAAAACTACCATAACGTTTGTTCTACTGGTCTGGTCTGCAGCATTTTATTGCATCAAAATATTTGCGTTCTTAACAGGTTTCATATAAGACAATGTTCTGAATAGGCTTACAGAGTGTGACTCGGATGCGGGTTGGGCTATGCTTTCGCCCTGTGTTAAGTCCGAACAATACCACAAATGGCAGCACAAGTGTGATACATGTACTTCATAATTTTAAAAAATAGTCACTGGCCCCCAGGGGCACTTTTTCGATACAAAGAAGGAATAGATAATTTTGAAGTAAGATATTCCTTACTTAGTTGGAGATCCCGTTTGCAGCGGCCTCCGCCAACAAGATTTTAAAACATTTGATACAGGTTTGCCACCTGATAGATGTATTCCAACTGCTGCCTAGAAACACACAAAACATGTACAATCGTCACTGGGAGTTCCCACATAGTTGGGCTAAAATCTGCAGGGAAATCTGAGAAACCTTGGCTCCCATATACGGCAACGTTTGTTATACCCTGTCCAAGACTTTCAAAGTTTGAGTTTAATACTCCACAGGTGTACGAGGACTGGAAAAAAAATCTATTATCAGCAGATATATGTTTTTGGGCATGAAAAGTAATATAGCATAACATGTAAATAAAACACTAATGCGTTTTACCACAGGTGCATGTGTATCTATGCTACTATATCTACACTGGTCATCCAAACATGTCCTCCTCTTAATCATCACATATTTTTAGACAGGCAATCACGAAATAACAGTACCACTCTGTGAATATGTATGTATGTTTGTATACAAATGTATCTACGTGCCGTAGTGAGCACATGAATCAAGAAAATCATGTATATTCAGCACCAACTGTATTTATTACTTCACTGTTTATAGGGCATGTGCGATGTTTGCTATCTGACAAAAGCAATGATCCCGACAGAACCACTACCACGGGGTAAAGGGGGCGATGTTTTTTTTTGGGGGGGGGGGTCGGTTTTCCCGGCTCCTATATTACACTGATCACATGGCTTTATTTCCATTTTATCAGCCACAACTTTGTAGGTTTTTTGCCGAGCCCTGCCGTAGAGGAAACTAAGGGCTTTAAATCTAGGGTTTAATACTGAATATCTATGGTCTAACACTGTAGCCACTTGCATGTATATCCGGCCAGTGTCATTGTCAAAGTGCTGTTCAGCTTTGTTTTTCACAGCTTGTTTGAAGACTTACAATTTTATTGTCTTCATTGTAAGCATACAGGTGGATGGATAAGAACATTGTGTAGAATTGAGTATGTTTGTCCCGCCTCCCCGCCCCCCCCCCCTTTTTCTGTACTAATTGTGGTCAAAGGTTTTAGAGTGTTGACTAAACCCTCCATTAACATCCTTGGACGGAGTTGGAGACCTATCTGATGCATTAGGGCTATTTAACAAGACTGCGTTCACAGCATTCTTTAGGAGCAGTAACGTGCACAACATTTCATACTATTCCACTGTAATTACTCAGGTGCAAAAACACTGGACCCGTGACCTGTGTTGTGAGTTATTTTTCGGTGGATCCCGGTTGATCGGGACCCGATTGAATGCACATGTGTGTGTGCCCACTCAATAAAAATCATATATTTTATGTTCGGAACGAGCGGGACTCGAACCTGCAGCCTTTGGCACCAGTCGCCTAGCTGTAATGGGAAGCGCACATATCCACTCGACCAAATCCCCATTCCTAAAAAAAAAAAAAAATGGTTCAATGGAGTTAGTTATGTGCGAGTGCCATATCAACACGGTAATGCAGTATATTGTAAGTTGCATGCAGAATAAGAGATATGCACATTAATTTCCCGCCAGAACTGCATACCTGATTGCCTAGTCTCGCTTAGCGGGATATGGCGGGATACGAGTCTGTACCTGTGGGGACAAGCGGGTTATTACTAATATTTCGGACATAGCGAATACTGATAAACGGCAGATGAAATCTGTTCTTGATATATGGCTCGGGAAGGACTAAATGAATACCAGTTTGTTATTTGTGAACTTAAATTTCTAAAAAAAGCGAATTTTTGTGAGAAATGAACATATGGTCCTGTCTGTGACAGTGATGTGATCCACACGTCCCACGTGGTCGTGCTTTGTAGCGGGTAATTTATGTGCATACGGCGTATTCCAAGTTTTGATGAAGTGATTTTTGAGTGTTGTGTCTATGTCACAGTGGAGGTCGTGCCTTGGGGCCCGAAGAAAAGTTGTCTGTATCAATGAAAGAGAGTTTATAAGTGATTAAAGTGTTTTTGAAGTCAACAAACTACTGTGTATTTACAGGTAAACCAGCTTTACGATCAGTAATAACGTGCTGAATTAATAACAGTTCTTGCACCAAGTCACAGCGTCAATGAAAATAAAGCAAAAGTGGACCCGGCTTGCTGTTCTCCTGAATCGGTATATTGAATGTAATGCAATAAGTTAAGTAGTGCAGAGCGGCAGCAGCAGCATAAAGTAAGTAAGAAGGATGTGACTCTCACAAAATTGTTAAATATATCCTTATCAAATCACAAATTTCCAACTACTTGGAAAGGAGCACATGTGGTTCCACATCTGATTGTCAATCTGGATTCATGCCGGGCGACAGTACTGTCAACCAGCTTATCTATCTCTATCACACTTACTGCAAAGCTATTGATTTACAAAAAGACGTTAGGGTGGTCTTTTGCGATATTACAAAAGCATTTGACCGTGTTTACCACCCAGGTCCCTAACATATACTTAAAAAGGCTGAAATACATGGTTTTCTATTACTGTGGCTCGAGGACTACTTGAAAGGTCGAATGCAACATGTTGTCTTGCAGGGTGCCTTGTCTTCCTGGAGAAACGTTAGGGCAGGTATCCCTCAGTGATCTGTATTAGGCCCTTTGTTATTTTTAATTTACATTAATGATATAACTAATGTGATAAACTCATCAATAAGATTGTTTGCTGATGACACTAGCATTTATTTGCAGGTAGAAGACGCCATCTCTGCGACCGATACTCTTAACCTGGATTTACAGGAAATGGAGAGTTGGTCGCATAGGTGACTGGTCTGGTTCAATCCATCAAAGACAAAAGGTATGGTAATATATAAAAAAGCGCATACCCCTGAACTATTCCGATCTATTTTGGGGGGGGGGGAGAGAGAATCATTGCAGAACGAAAAAGAACGCAAGGACTTAGGTTTGATGAGAAGATCCGACCTGACTTGGTCAAGCCATGTCAATATTTTGGTCACCAAAGGAACGAAAATGGTAAACATAATGAAACGTTTACAATGTCGGTTAAGCAGAAAGTCCTTAGAAATCATATCGTTCGGTTTTATTCGCCCTATTTTGGAATGTGGTTCTGTAGTTTGGGATGGCTGTTCCTTACAGGAGTCCCAACAGCTCGAAAATGATCAACTGAGTGCAGCGCGTGCAATAACAGGAGCTACAAGGTGCACCTTTTGATTTATGGAGAAGCAGGCCTTGAGAAATTATCAGAAAGAAGAAAGAAGAGTAAACTGATTTTGTTTCATAAAATAATACACGGTTACGCACCGCAATACCTATGGAATTTAGTTCCAAATACTGTGTCTGAACGCAATAGATATAACGTCCAATCGGGCTATAGTCTTTCTGATATTCGCGCACGTCCAAATCTGCTCAATAACTCATCCTTCCCTTCCGTGATTAGAGTGGTTCTAAAAGTGTACCTTTATTCAAAATTAAACAATTTTGAGACCGTTGAAGAATATTTAAGAGACACAGACAGACTTTGGGCCATAACTTGAGGAGTATATAATCATTCATACAACACTACGCATAGTAAAACCCAAAATATTTGTCTTTTGAGACTGTAAACAATTTTGAGCAAGTTTCGGGTTAAATATTACCCCCAGACTCTTTTTACTGTCTGTGGTGTACCGCCCTGGTCCAAATCTCTAACCCGTGTGGTATTACCACTCCATCTGTTATGTCATGTGTTGTTTTTACCTCTTATTGAACATTGTCTTGATTGCTGTGCAGCGTCTAAATTTTCTGTTGCAAGAGGGATTAATATAGAGCATTATCCTGTTTCTCAATTGTATTTCTTCGAAATGAAATATGTTTAAACCCAGGATGTTTCATGTTGACCGCTGTTCTGTGCCGCTGCTCAAGCCAGCTGCGTGCATTTCCTAGCATCGGGTTGTGAAGTGAAATATGGTAGGCGCACCATTGACAGTATCACAATGGTGGCTGACAAACTGGAGGATTCTGTCGGCGCCATGGGTGGTCACAACGCAAACGTGCTGCGAGTGTGGAATTTCTCTCTTTGTAGTATGTCATTTCATTGTTCCTTTTCCTATGTTATTGCATAATTTTTCTTGTAAACAATATAGATTATACATACGACATAAATCGCCCATTGTAGTGAAAACAATAAAAGTGAAACAAAGGAACATAAATATAGTGAATAAGTCCTAATATTACTGGCTTCTATCAGTGACAGGGAGATAAGGAACCTCTAATGGCCTGCGGGTCCCTACAAGGAATAAAAGTGCATTATAGAATACAGAAATACCATCTAAAGAACGGCTTCTGTGAGATTATATCAAGTCCGCTTGATGGTTTGATTCCAAGAAACTGAGGACGTAAAAGAGAGGGCCATGAATGGTCGTTTCAGAAAAACACATGCCAATGGTGATGACCTTTTGGGAGCGTTTATCCAAGAAAATACATTCTATTCTACCAGTGACGCACGAAATATAAAAAAATCAGCTAAAGGACAACTAGAAGAATATGGAAAAATCGTATAGACCAATACCAACATCAAATTTTGGCCTGCAACGAGCACATATTTGAAAGAGTGCATTTAACAAAAAAATGGCCATAGAGGTGGATAACTCATGATCTGGGCAGCCATGCAGGAGTCACAGGACTCTGGACTGGTTGTGGCAGAAGAGAAACTTGATGCTTTTAGATTCCAGAGTGAAGTGTTGGAGCCACACGTCCATTTGACTTTGCATCCGTGGGACCAAGATTTATGTTCCACAATTACAATGTTCGGTCCCACCACCCAAGGATAATCAGAGTTCCATAAAAATCACACAGACTACAATCATATATAATGGCTGTCGTATCTAAGGGGCGTGCGCTGCTAGCAGATGATCGAGTCAGCTGCCACACAAAAGCATCAGATACAGACTTCGTTAAGGTCCACGAGGAGGCATATACATGTAGATGACGCATTGACAAGAGTTGGAGACAGCCACCACTGACAAACTTTACTGTCACCTGATATAGCAAATAGACCTGTTCATACCGACTTGTACCGAACTTTTCCGGACCCTCATTAATTATGCATTCAATTGTTGACCTGATTGTCCATTTAGCAAGTGGCCGAGTCGGGCCCACGCTTTCATATGTTCACAACGGATCCCACGGCTAACGCTAGTGATTACAGCATGGATTGTGCTGAACAGTGCAAATCTTTTACCTAAAATGTCACATCAGTGGTGAAATGTGCATGTTTAGTTTGCTGACGGTTTGATTGTTCATTAAACCCAAGCACATCCTGTGTTTTACTTTCTGATCTTTTTTTTTTTCACGTTAAATCCGCCCAGCGTGGTCGCGCACAAAATGTAAACAAAGCAGGCTGCGCTTCTCGAACTCGGGCCGAAGTGAACCGAATAAACTCGAGTCCTGTGAACTGGTCTATTGTTTGGCCCAGTGCACTGACTGTGGCTCCTACCTAACGCATTGTATGTGATTCCTGAACCGTTTCTTCTTGAAGCATGTATACATGTTTGGAAACTTCACTTATTGATTTATTTATTTCAATTTGATTGTATTTAGCCCTTTGTTCCCAACCTATATAATCTCAACTTGCCAAACAGATATGACAACTTGCATACTATAGATAAAAACCCTATGAACAAACCACAGTGACGTTTCGAGTGTTTCAGCACATATAAAAGGAGCAGGCCCGTAACCAGGGGGGGTTCGAGGGGTTCAATCGAACCCCCCTTTTTGTCAAACGAACCCCCCCCACCCCCAAGTAACATTGTGAAACTTATTTAAAGCCAGCCACCTAGTACACAGGTGCAGTGAATGTTGATCATTGGCGCCCTTTTAATATCGCCGCTTTGCCTCATAGATATTTATCCTTTAAAACGTCATATTCTTCAAAATAAAATATACTCACAATTGTGGGGCTCGTTTCTCATGTTTTAAATAATTTCTGAGCTTTCACTTGAAGCTACGCTGTCCTTTTGAATGGTAAAACGTTTAACTCTTTCAGGTTCATCCCCGTATTCAAGACTGAGTCAACAGCTATATAGTGCACTTTGCATGACACAAACTTGAAAACCGTTGATCCAGTCTCGTTGTGCATTACATGATTAAAAGCCCTGCGGAAAGCTGTTGACTTAGCCTATATTATTTTTCAGAAATTAAATCTAGACATAGGTCTAGCATAGTATACATATATCATATTAAAGAGTACTAGCTCTATGAACGATTTGATATATGTGCCTATTTAATATGTTGGTCTTATATAGCCATTAGATATACATGATGGATCTCATTGAAATGCTCAAATATCACTGGATGTATTCGTTGGAAAGGTCTTTTCACGAGGAATACAAATATGAAATTGTTATATTGAGATTGTATCATCACTGAGGGTCCGTATATATACGGACTCAGACTGCAAAGGGTTAACTTGATTCTTCATGATGAAAGGCATAGCCTCTTTTCTTTATGATGGAAGTCATAACTCATTTCTTCATGGTGGAAGCCACACTTACTGTGTTAATTTGAGAAAAACTTAGGAAAAAATTCTCTTCAAAAGCTGTCCTCGGTACATGTGACAGCAATGTGATTGTCACTGAGTGTGAAATGTATCTCAAAATTCACAAGGCAGTCTAGGACACACAAAAGTACATATTCATATTGATAATATATATAGTATTATACTTTATTAATCTAAAGGGATAGTCTATCTCATCAGAATTATAATGAACTAGCCGTATACCCGTGAAAATCACGGGTTTTTTGAAAGAAAGATCAACCGTTTTGATAACATTCATTGTAATGTAGGCTGATTCACTGGGAAATAAAGACAAAAAATAAAATCTTTGATAGTAGTAGGGGTAATCATTATTATAGCGTTCAAACAAATACAAAATTACACGCGGGCCTACAGGTAGATCTATATTAAGAATCACTCATTTCAAGATTTCATGGAAGACTGTATTTCAAAGTTGTGCAACCAAATAATATTGATTTTGATTATTTTTAATATTAAGTCCTTGTAATCGCTCCCACTGTAGGCCTACATGGAAAATGGAAAGCTGAAAGTTGTGTTTTCCCGCATTTTTTTCCAAAGTCAGATTGCGGGGGGGGGGGGTCTTTCTGTTATGTCAGGCTAAGGCCTGCACGTCAGAGGGCTAAAAATGCGTTTTCGGCTAGTGTTCACGTTTACTGTTTTCAAGTGGAATTTCAAAAATTATTTAGAAGCATAGGCCTATATATAACATAGACCTGCATGTAGGCCCTACAACTGACCTTAACATAGCCTCATAGGTCCTACATTTTCATCAAACAAAATGCAAATAAATTGAATTTGTCAATGAAACCAAGTAATGAAAGATAGTTAATAATGTTGCACTTAAAAAAAACTAACTTTATGCAAGAAAATGTATATTATGTGGAAAATGATTGGCTATGCACGCAAATTCAGTAGACTTGTAGAGCTCCAGGGCCTAGTGCCTATGTAGGCCTAGGCTTACATGTAGAAGTCAGAAACAACTCGCAGCGATGAACGCCAGGTGGCTCTCTATCTACGTCGCTTGTCCTTATATAATGACGTCTTTCAAAATACAAAAGATTTGCCCTAAAAATCGATTAATTGCCGATATTTATCGATTGGCCCAACGAAATGAAAAACGGTGAGAAAACCACGCTCAGGGGGCCCAGGGTAACACGTGGCCCGAATTTCAAGGCATTTCATCCAGTAGTTTTAAAGTTTTTCTATACAAAGCTGTGTATTATATATAGATATCGCTGAAGTAAATCACTTCAATATTTTTTGCCGTGAAATAAGCATATATGAAAGACAGAAAGTAAGGGCAAAACCCCCCTCAGATTGCAGGAACTGCTGTTTTTAGGGGTTCTTTTTTGAAAAATTTCCCGGAGGAGCATGCCCCCGGACCCCCCTAGCAAAGCTTCGCGCCTTCGGCGCTCGCCAATGTCACTTTATCATTGCAAAACGAACCCCCCTTTTCAAAAGGCTGGTTACGGGCCTGAGGAGAACCTACATAAATAGAAATAGCAAGAATGAAATTATCGCTGGTGTGTGAACGGAAAACACTTGTCTTGTCTGTAACCGCGTATACTGAAAAGTAAGTCGTATCTGTTTTACCAAAAGCTAAAAATTCATAATTAACCTCTGAGAAAAATATTACAAGCTGGGCAGGAAATGATAACAGATACGCCAGTCACCTATGAGTATTTCAGCAAAAGCAAAACAATTTTACTAATCTTCAAAATTTCATTTTCCTATATATTTATCTTAGCAGCTCACTGCCAATGATACCTTACCACCAATCCCGGCAATTTTTGTCAAGGGATATATATATTAACTAGTTTACAGCACACACCAAGCTAATGTCGGTTGTTCACGGAAAGCATTTAAAATTATGAAATGCAGATCCCAAGTTGGATTTCCAATAGATGGATTAAATGCAGAAAACGCCTGGTCGAAAAAAATGACTTTAACTAACGAGGACACCTATGTTTTGCCAATAAGAAACGCATAAACTAAGAAATTCAATCAAAGTACGTGTCAGCCACTGCAAGCAAAGTTCCAACCACTGCTCAATGTTAATGATACAATAAATTTGCTTAACTGCTTCAGCCTTTTTCCCTGTGGGCATTAATATATAATTACACAAATGCATCAGGAAACACTTGATCCAATGAAACATAACTGGGGAACGTAACATTCTTCGTCTTTAAAAAATGAGTTAAAAGATGCACTCTGTTTCTACTACATAAATATGATTGTAACATTTCAAATATAGAACTCTCAAAGGAGTATAGTCCCATCATTATGCCTCTCAGAAAATATTGCAGCACTTCAGTGGCATTTTCCTGTGGCTTGCATTGCACGGCATAAAGTCCCAATTGTTTCTGTTCCAAAGCTTTCATCTGCACCGTGCATTCAGGACACATTCTTAATTTGCGCATTTCCACTATAATATATAAAGATGTTTCCTCCCTTTTTTCTTAAAAATTGGAAGCTCTAATCCGAATAGACGGCGTGAAATGTATGGGAACATTGCCAGCTCAGCATGGGAGTCAACAGATTGGGTGTGCTGATACAGATTTTGGAAACTGCAAAGAATTCTTTGGAACTGCGCGGGTAAAATATTTCATTTTGAAATTATAGAGCTGGCTGAATGAAAACATTGTATTCTAAATAACGTCAACGTTTACCCCTTGGTAACGAAGAAATTAACTGTTAAAAACCTTAATATATTCTTCAAGGTTCGTTTTCGCAAATTGTTACACAGCAAAATGTTTTTGAGATGCTTCGAAATGTTTCAGGTTTTATATTTGTGTCTCTTTGTCCAGAACCACTTCCCGGTAGTCGTTAATATATATAATATATTAGATATTAAGTTAAAAATAAATATACCTGATATACACGGCTAATCCATTTTAAATTAAGATATCCGCCGTGTTCACTAATATGTTTAAGTCATTTGATAGTCACTCGTTGCATCCCTGGGGAAACAGTCGTGTGTCCATGTAAATTTTTACTAATATCAGCACCATAATTCAATCCTACTTATCGTTTCGTTCTCTTACTCAATTAAAGAACCGTCTTATTAATGTGCAACATAGATACTTGCTTTGTCATTTTTAAGATATCACGTTGCGTCTGAGCTCATCAAAATTACAGTGAACAACTATTAAAAATTAACATTTCCTACAAGCATACACATGTGCTTTTCCATGACGAACGTGATAGAGATGCAGACACAGTTTTCTTTTGTTTACCCCAATAATGAAACCTGCAGCGAATCCGCAAGATCAGTGCTTACTTTGTGTCTTGTTCCATGTGAACATTTCCTACGTCCTGGAGTAAACAAAAGCACCCACATAATGTTTCAAGGGTGCAGAGATATTAATGTTGGGTTTACATATTCTGTACCCGGGTACATGTATTTAGCGCTGTTGGACACTCACGCCTGTCCTGTCACGTACGTAAGAAGGCAAATGCAATAAAGTTACATAATTATGAATATTACGTGAAGACTAGCACGTGTTGTAGCAGTGATTGGATGCAGGGGAGGAGTAAAAACTACCTTAACCGAACGAATAATTTTGGCTAAACTTGGTTCAAATACACAAGTGACTCATATTGGATACAGGTTAGAGGCAAATATTGGAGGGGTGCCCCAAAATTCCTCGTAAGCACCGTGGTTACTCGTTGTTCGTATATTGTTGAGTTGTCCCAGTGATCAGTCTGCATGCTGTACAGTATATGGGCGGCTCTACCACCGGATTGTTGTTTTAGTTGCTATACACTATAATACAGGACATGCAAACGACAAGGTACACAGCTTATGGAATTTCGCCGAGCAAAAAAGTGGGCTTCACCTGATGTTAGTAACAGCGATTCAACAAACGTTTTTCTTCACAGAGACAAAATGCAGACAGAACATAAAGACAAAAATATGCCAAAAATTTTTATTTTTACATTTTTAGGGTATTCTAAAGTGTACCACTACTTTGATATAAAAATCTATTAAAATGAAGGAGTTGAAACCAACTTTGTATCAAAGAATGATAGTCACCTTTATACACTTTGACAATTGTTGTGTGAACACCTGTAGCTAGTAAACACCGTTTGGGAAGAAAACAACACTGGAAGTGGCATGTGAGGTTGGATTTTTTTTCTTTACTTTTGGGAATGAGCGTCATGCAACATGCACACTACAACTGCAATAGAGATGCCAACTGTCCCTCACCATCAGGGACAATCGGTGAAAATAATCTGAAAGTTTGGCCAATTTACGGTGTGTGTCCCTCATCAAAATTATATATTTGCTTCTATGTTCTTTGTTAATTATTTTGTGTCCCTGATGGTCTTGACTTCTTGTCGATGAGTTGATACTTTGAATGTTTGGCATCCCTGCTGCACGACAAAGTGTCATAGAAAGTCCATGTGTAACGAAAAAAACAAATATGGACAAAAACGAAATTTAAATCATAAGATTTTTTGAACTTTTTCTCTTGCTTTTATATTATAAATATCCTTAAATATTTTGGTTAACTGTTGTAACCTTCTTCAGTGAGACCCAACTGTCATTTCAAGTACGTGAAGGCCTATATATATCAACGTTATGGATGCACGTGGAAGAGTCAAGTCTCAAGATATAATGTTATAATTTATTAGGCCTAAACATATATTTTTTTTCATATTGTAAGCTATGTACGCAATAGGCCTAATAATAACGTAATCTGAGGATTACTTGTACATTGACAATATCTTTTTATTAGGCCTACGCATATATTTTTTCATATCGCAAGTCACGTACTTAAGAGGCCTAATGATAACGTAATCTTAATTTTACATTTAAGTCTATGTTAATTAAATATGACCTATGATATGTATGGGAAAAAACGTACGCATCTACATTATTAATCATTTTTTTTAAATCATAACTATTTATAATGTTAATGACGTTAGGCCTACTGGTGGTAGTTAACGTTATAACATTATAACTCGAGACTTTATTCTTTCACGTGCATCCATAACGTTAATACATATTGGCTTTCATGTACTTGAAATGACAGTTGGGTCTCACTGAAGAAGGTTACAACAGTTAACCGAAATACCTGAGGATATTTATAATATAAAAGCAAGAGAAAAAGTTCAAAAAATCTTATAATTTATATTTCAGTCCTTGTTTGAAAGAGGTCTTTGAAACCATACATAACCGAAAAGTATGGACTACAAATTTACAGAGGCACAGACCAACTCAACGTCGCCAAGTGAAAGGGGGCCAAAATTCTGAATCATATCACCTTTCTTCGTAGATGCAGGAAAAACATAATCTGCCCAAAGGAACTTGGAATTAGGATTCATACCTCAAACAATAAAGATTCTACGCAAAGAATAATTGAAAGGACAAATGTGGCATTAGTCAGGGATCAATTGAAACATCTTCGCAGTGAACGGGCGTATGTAAGTAAATGGAAGAATAACTTAGAGACATCTTTAAAAAATAAATTAAAGCGTGATGACTATGAGAAAATAGACTCTATCACAGTTAGGTCAGCATCTAGAGGATTTCATACATACAGAGAACGCCAAATAAGAAAGTTTGAGGATTTACTCAATTCAAAACGCCAATCTGCAGAAGACGTAAACAATGAAAGATGCCATACTATAAAGAATCCCGTAGTAAATTTAAGCTCACACTCATTGAGCACAGAGGAACATGAAATTCTGTCACTTGGTAAAGGATTTGCCATTGCGCCAAACTCTGTTCCATATAAGGAGATAATAGCGGGGGTGGAATGTTCGGCTAAATCTATTTCCGATGCAAATGTTGTAAACCGAATAAAACAAGACATTTCAGCAATATTGGAAACTGCAAAACTACCTGACTCAAATCTCACAGCCAGCCAGAAGAGGGCGCTAAGGTTACTTAAGGATAATAAAGATATTACGATTTTGCCTGCCGACAAAGGAAATGCGTTCGTTGTTCTGGATAAAGAAACCTATTTGGATAAAATGAAAGTTCTGCTTAGTGATGATGAATACTGTCTACTAAACAAGAATCCTACCAGCAAGCTTGAAAGGAAAATTTCTAATACCCTCATGGATATGAAGAAAAAATCTGAACTAAGTGAAAATATGTATCAAAAAATCATTCCGAAATACAGCCAAACACCTAGAATTCATGGTTTACCAAAAATTCATAAAGAAGAGAAACCTCTTCGACCAATCGTCAGTTCTATTGATTCCCCTGTGTATCAAATATCTGGATATCTGACTCAAATTATCAATCCATTACTAGGGAAATCAGACCATCATGTGAAAAATTCCATTACGTTTGTGCAAGAATTGAAAAATATGAACATTGAACAAAATGATGTTCTTGTTAGTTTTGATATGAAATCGCTTTTTACGAAAGTGCCGGTAGATGAAGCTATCGACACTGTGTGTAATAAATTAAGAGAAGACACTACATTAACTGAATGTACAGATTTATCTGTTGATTCAGTTTCTAAACTAATGAAGCGGTGTTTTGACTGTACATATTTTCAGTGGCAAAATGAAATTTACGCTCAACAGGAAGGTGTCCCGATGGGATTATCTCTCTGTTTGAATAGCAAATGCGTATATGGAAAAGTTGATGAACTTGCGTTAACAACATATACCAAGAAACCTAAAGTTTGGAAGAGATATGTCGATGACGTATTTCTCATTTGGCCAAATGATATTCAAGACCTTACAGAATTTCACGAACATCTCAATAGTATGCACCCGAAAATAAATTTCACAGTAGAACTTGAAAAAGATGGTAAATTGCCTTTTCCGGACATATTGATCAGCAAGAATACAAATTATTTGGGAACTTCGGGTATACCGAAAACCTACGAATACAAATGTGTATCTGAAGGAACATTCTTATCATCCTGAGAGTATCAAATTGGGAATTATCAAATCTATGTTTGACAGAGCTTTGTCAATATGTGATAATGAAAATAGAGACAGAGAAATTGGACAAAACAAAAACATATTTAAGGATAATGGATTCGATGACAATCAAATTCATCAATGCTTACAGAGAGCTCTATAAGGGGGAGGAGAAACAAAACTACGGAAAATCCGGAACATAAAAAGTATGTTTCACTTCCTTATGTTAAGGGCCTTAGTGAAAAAATATCAAGAACATAATCAAAACACAACATTATCGTCGCACACAAATCTAATAGAACAATCAAAGATATATTATGTCACCCGAAAGATAAAATAACGAAAGAAGAGAAAAAAGGAATCATTTACAAAGTAACTTGTCTATGTGGGAATTCGTACATGGGTGAAAGCGGCCGCTCATTATCAACTAGAATGAAAGACCACAGAAAAACAGTGGTGAACGGAGAATTAAACAAATCAGCGAGAGCGGAACATTGCTATAAATGTGGACAACAAATTGACTGGGCCAATGCTATGGCGATAAGCCATGAAAGCGATTTTTGGAGAAGAAAGATTAAGGAAAACAACTACTCAAATCAAATGTTACGGAACAGGTCCTAATTCCAGTATAAACCGTGACAATGGCTTTGAAATAGGTCATGCCTGGGACTCCATTATCAAAGACAAACTATTTTCCACTTGTACATTGACAATTTATTAGGCCTACACATATATTTTTCATATTGTAAGCTATGTACGTAATAGGGGTAATGATAACGTAGTCTGAGGATTACTTGTACATTGACAATACATTTTTATTAGGCCTACGCATATATTTTTTCATATCGTAAGCTATGTACTTGAGAGGCCTAGTGATAACGTAATCTTAATTTTATATTTTAGTCTATGTCAATTAAATATGACCTATCATATGTATGGGAAAATACGTACGCATCTACATAATCATTTTTTAATCATAACTATTTATTATGTTAACGATGTTAGGCCTACTGGTGGTAGTTAACGTTATAACATTATATCTCGACACTTGACTCTTTCACGTGCATCCATAACGTTAATATATATAGGCCTTCACGTACTTGAAATGACAGTGGGGTCTCACTGAAGAAGGTTACAACAGTTAACCGAAATACCTGAGGATATTTATAATATAAAAGCAAGAGAAAAAATTCAAAAAATCTTATCATTTATATTTCAATCCTTGTTTGAAAGAGGTCTTTGAAATCATACAAAAACGAAATTGTTCTACAGATGCAGTTCTCATGAGCATGATTACTATGGACGTTGTACTATTGCACTTACTTAAATGCTATTCACTCTACACACGCTGACAACGGCCAATTGAGAATCAAGAAGAATCAGGCATTATGGGCACTTTCATACGACACGGCTATAACGGTTATCATTCTTCCTTTCTGCTGCTTATACTTTGAGGTATTTAATTCATGGTGGTGTGATTACACATCTCATTGTTGACATCTTTAGTCTTGGTTCCAGATGATTAAAAATGTTACATCACTAAGACACTACTTTGTCTTTTTTCTTATGCAAGCACGATTGTCCTAATATTGCAATTACAAACTCATCACCAAGAAAATGATTAAAGCCATAAGAAAAAAGATATTGTGTCAACAAAATTAAATGGGCTTATAGTTAAATGCATCGGAAATGTTGGGAAAAAGCCTCTGGTTGCTGGTACGTTCAATAAAATTGAACGAGATTTTAAGTAAACTAAGTATATCATCAGGAAATCATAGAAACAGTTGCATGCAAAAGTAGATCAGTTAAGCTTTGTAAAATGGTTAGAGTTTCAATTTTCAGATAAAGCTCCAACAGTACATATGAACTACATTAAAATCTCACATATACAGTTTAAAGCAGTTTAAATATGAATTCCGTATTGACATAAAATGGCAACTAGGCATTATATGCTATTCATGTAAAAATAACTGGAAATAGAAAAAATCATATCGATGTACACTATTACCATAAGTATGATGATTAAAGCGACATTGGCGTATAGGAAAATATATTGTACAATCATGTAAGACGATGCCGTTGGATCTAATGTCCAATTTTGTATACAGACCAACAGCTGTATACTATTTTCGTGCGAACATAAAGAATCTCTGATCTGTTGATGCAGACGGAGGCACGTTTGCTGGTTTTATGTTTCTTCTTATGTTCAGGTTCACAATCGTCCGACATTGTCATTATCACACACATCTCATGGTATAAACAACCTCTATCATCATGGAGTGTAACATCATCTTTTAAGCGAAGCAACTTTGAAATCGAAACCGCAACATTTTCTTTTAACAACTCCTTACAAGAAAGAACTGTTCCCCCTTGATTTTCTCGTGAAATACAGGACGACTCGAAACATAAGTCTAAAAGTTAAGCAAACTGCTAAGCATGTCAACAAGTACATTGTACATGCGTTCTAATGAACAGCCCATATTCTCACGATAACGTTGATCAATAAGGTACTCCGATAAACCTATGCGCGTTTAGCTCTTAAAGATCACAAAGTCTCCATGCATTTTTTCAAGGGGTCCTCGGAGTGTAAGAAAAGGGCATTCAGCCATTGCCAAGTTGGATATGGATTTCACGGGCGACATGGCTTGATAGCTTCAAGAATTCACCACTGGATTGGGAGATGGTCTCTAAAACCAGAAAATAAAAGTAAATTTGCATCAAAAGCAAATCTGTTTTCGATTTAAGCTAATTGGATGCGACTGTAACACAAACTTATCAATTAAAGAACTGACGGACACTTCCATCTGATTTCACTTAATTGTTTAAGTTTCCCTAATTAGCATAAATTAAAATTCTGCAATTTTTGTTTGTACTCCATTGGATGCTTTACAGCACAAACTTATGAGTAAAAGTTTGAATGGCACCTCTACGTTTGACAGTTTTAAAGATATTAAACATTTAAACTTCCCAAGTGCCCCTAAATTGTAGAAATTAAAATTTCGCAACTTTATGTTATCGTTACTTTGATACGCTTTAGCACAACTTGTGAATGAAAGTTAGACTGGTACCTGTACCTTTAATAGTTTTGAAGATATTAAATATTGAACATTTCAAATGGCCCTTATTTGCATAATTTTCAACATGTTGATTATTTCAAAACAAGTGCTTAATTTCACTGTTAACTATTCACTAACTGTGTAAAATTTGGTATTTCTCGGTAATATGGTATCCAAGAAATACTCAAAAAAATGGCTGTAAAAAAAAGAAATTAATAATTTCAGAAGAAGAAAAGCAATATTTCTGTATTACACATGTGGCACACAGGCATAAATAGTTCCGTCTTCCACCCTCCATGTTGCCTATGCAGACAGATTCAGTGAAGGCGTGAGATACTGAGGGCGCTAGCTGAGTCTCGAACATTTCCCCACAGTTGTCTTCAATAAGTAGTATTATAATTTTGCTAGCCTCCATAACTACAGAAATGAATATCCATGGCGTAAATCAAATTACAGAGTCTATTACAAAATAATATACAGACCAGAATTGATTATACTGAAGCACGGAATTACACACATCAAAATATTTTTAATATGATATGCAAACTTATAACTGACGAGCAGGTGGTCAACCCTATTGTGTATACAATCGAACCAATAGATTAAAAGAATTTGTTTAAGAGACTAACCAGATGTCTCCGATGACCATACGGATAATAAACGACCAAAAACGACTTGAATCACTGGGTGCACCCCTTGTGAAAACATGGGGCTTACTCTGAAAGCGCCATCCAGGGTAAATATGTTAATAAACAAATAAACGAGATCTCCGGTAGGCAGCCCCGTCCAACAGAAATGTTGTTTAAGAGCACGGCCAGCGGAGACAAATCGAACTTGACGTTGAGGTAAGTTTGGGAGCCTCTGGCGGATCTCCAACCAACTAAATTATTTGACAGATGATAAACAGTCAAATTACATACTGGAGATGATAAACTACAGAAATGTTGTGTTAATAATAATACTACTAATACTACTACTACTACTACTACTACTACTACTACTACTACTACTAATAATAATAATAATAATAGTGATGCTGATGATGATGATGATGATGATGATGATGATGATGATGATGATGATGATGATGATGATGATGATGATGATGATGATGATGATGATGATGATGATGATGAAACTATCCCTTTTACACGGGGGCACCACAGGCCGGGGTTAGTCTGTGGTGCGTCCAGACAGATAAATACTACAACATATCCATACAAGTTTAGAGGAGATTAAAACGATGTGTACAGGTTACAGACCACAGTTGTGATTGGCTGGTTACGCATCCCAACGGAGATACTCCGTAATTGTGAAAATACTGTGTTTTAAATATGCTGTAGCTTCTGTTTAAATAAAGTTAGCTAAGTCAGGTTTGCTGCATCGCAGAGTTGCTTCATTTGTGGTTATATGGGTGCACTGTCTTCCAGGCCAGGTGGGAACTTTATGGTGGGGAAGGACAATGATGTGACCCTGGCAAGGGCACAGTTCATACACCTGTATAAAGCTGACATCCAGGTGTTGTTTCCTATTTCAGTTATCACAAATTAACGAGCTGGGAATTATATGACAAAAATCCATCCATGTTTTTCTGACATTTTTATCTGTTAAATGCCGTTCACGGAATTTTAAAATACCAAAATGCTGATATTTTAGACTGAAAAATGTTAATATGAAAAATAGAGGGATTTATAACTGTGTTCTGTGGCCTACAGAAATGTGCGTAAATTTATACAAATATACATCATGTTGTGTCCTGGGGTCCCACCAGACTCTAAGCTCTCCGCGCAGACGCCATGCTTCTGCGAAGTACCTTTCACAAATATAATCAAACCCCGTGACAGCAGCTTTTGTCGTAGGGTAGCTTGCACAACCGAGGCACAGCGTGTTTTGACGAATGATGACGCATTCATAAATTGCGTCAAAATGGGCATTTCCGTTTCCATCTAATTTCGATTCTAAAAGTGTAAAATATTTAGCTCTTAAACTTCTTAATTTTGAACATACGAATAGAAAATGTTCTAAATTGTCGCTTCCGTAGACACAGGAGGTGCACTTGATTTGCCTTGAAATACCCCATTGTAATAAATCAGTTTCTAGACCTAAGCAGATCCTTCCACCTTGAATAGTGATCCGGAAGAAATATTCCCTTCAATATTGTTTCCCATTCAAAGAAAATTACCTCAAGAATCACCCAGGAGTTTACACGTCCTCGCAAAATATTTACATTTGGAGTTTTTGGTAGCATTAGAAGAATATGAAAGGTTTGACGTTCATGTTTTCACGTAGGCAATTGCCTCATGCGCAACAGCTGTGCTCTTGTTTTCCCAGGCAACCGCAACATAGCCACGTCTGCTTTGCTTCTCCCATTAATAAACATAACGTAGAGGGTTCTTGTAAATGCGAGCCAAAGACTTCTAGGAATCAAACATTGATTACAATTTATCTTTTAATATTGGTAGAAATTCATTTTAATGTAAACACAAGAATTGAACGTCCAATGCAACGTCATGAAAAATGCCTGTCACATAGTGCAAACACTCGCCTGTGAACCTGAAATTCTTAAATGTTGCATTTAGACTACTAATTATTCCATGACACAGCATCGCAGTAGATAAAACTGCTACGGTGACAGACCATATATTTGGAAGGTATAAGTTTAGAAATGACTGAAACACAACACATGATAATCAAATCCTATACTATACAATCATACAAGCTGCAGTCCCTGGCCCCCAAGCGGCGTTGATGGACTGGTGAACAGCCTATAATTTTATGTCGTTTTTTTTTCTTTGTGTAATTGTCTGTACATAATATATATATATATATATATATATATATATATATATATATATATATATATATATATATATATATATATATATATATATATATCTTTATTTCGTACTCGGAGTACACATTCTTTTACAGAATGAGACAACTCAAACATGCGAAAGCATATCGGAAAGAAAACGTCGTGTCAACAATCATTCTATCACATCTCCACCACACCAGTACGGAAGTACGATGTTCCTCCTGACAATGGTCAGGGCGCTAGATTGGTGAGAGGAGCAAAAGTGAAAAAGGAATAATTAACATGTACGTAGGATTTCAATTAACATTTCTATCTCTGCAAGCTCTAGAATAGCAGTGAGTCTCTGGTCTCTAATATCACACAACTCTCGGAATGTAGATGCGGTGGCTCTCACTGTATTATGGCTGTGAGTCGGAGGTTTTTAATACATGTAATACAGCTGAAGCATTACCAAGTAGCTGATCTCTTCTAATGTTATATTTGTTAAGTAGGAAGTTCATAAACCTTCCTACATGTGAACGATAGCCATGGAATAACAATTTGTCGTACATACGAACAACCATGTTTGACTATTAATTACATTCAGTATATATCTGAAGAAACGACAATGCATGCTAATCTCTATTGGAACATCTTTGCAAATAAGTGGCAATAATTCACAGTGTGTTTTCCTCGGTAATGTCAATAAAATCTGACAGCCTTACGCCAAGATATAAATACTCTTTCCACCTCAGTTCCCGAGAAATCCCAAAGTTGGGAGCCATAAAAAGACATGCAATATGATTGGAACAAACGATGACGTGTAGAAGCAAACGTTTTTGTAAACTGAACCATCAAAAGGTAAACATTCCCCAAAAAACTACTGCAACATACTTGAAGATATTTGTTGAATGAGTTTGGACCGATAAGATGACCAAGATGAGTAAAGTGGTTCACTCGTTCAATCGGCTTACCATCTAAAGATATTGTTTTATATAGTAGTAGTATTTTATTGACCATGGTCCAGAAAAGTGCGGAAGTAATTACAGTGCACACATGCGACATTGAATATTAAATAAGAATAGTACATAACAAAATTACATCATCTATAATACATGTAATTCTTGTAGTGAATAGCCTGCCATGGGATTGCGACCTCTTTCAGTTTCGTTTCTAATAGGGAACAATAAGCGGCTATATTAGATTCGGTTGCTTCATGCCACAGCGGTCTTGGTAAAGATGTTTTATCACTATTATTGAGACTGTACTCTATAGGAATATCTAGTTTCAAGATGAGAGGGTTATGATCTGACAAATTGGCACCATCATGACGCGCAGAGTATTCAGTAACAAGATCGCTTATATTTTCTGATAATATGAAATGGTCCATGGTAGATCTTTCATGGTTAACCTTACTTCCATGCTTATAATCAACTTCACTCTTGTCAAGGTGAGCAGCTAAGACAAGCTTCTCATCCTTCATAAATGTATTCAACATCTTGGTATGTAGTGATGTTAAGCGAAAATATCGGTGTTAAAGTTTCCTCCAATAATGATGTTATTAACATTTAACTCTTGGCATCTATAACTAATTTCTTGAAGTATGTCCTCATATTCATTCGAAGCATTATTGACATTTTGTGTATCCTGCGGCATATATACATTAGAAATACATAATTTCAAATCATTAATCTCATACAAAATAACACATATGCTTTTCGACTGAAACATGATAGGGGATATTTGGATTTAATACCTTTCTTCCAAACAAAGGCACAACCGCCATACGGTCTGCTATCAGTGACATCATTATCCTTCATACCCGACACACCATGTACATTATTTTACACCCTCAACTACACTGGCGATACCCTGTATTTCCTTCTCAAATAGCCACTGTTCCTGCAAGAGAATGATATCGTAAAACTTCGAGATCTTGTCAACATATTCCCATCTGCTTACACCATTACCGTGGGTATTGCAAGTAGCTAATGACAGAGTAGACATAGCAAGAAGTAGCAACAGTACGATGGATTTTATACACATCATTGATTATGAATACAGAAAATTAATCTACGACCTCCATGTGTGCGTTTGACCTGGGGGATACATACTTCCGAAGCTTAACATTTGCGGGCCATATATCTTCATTGAACCGTCGGTTGAACTGCGAGGCAGGTAGGGATTAGCGAAATGACTTATATTTAGCTTGCTCATGAAACATACACTCCAAGATCCGAACCTCAAAACCCTGTTGAACCATGTACTGCCGCAAATCACCGGTCATAGTTTCGGGAGTTACTCTGTATATAAGGAGGTCTCTATTTGGTTCAGGCGCACCCTTAAAGCGACTTGGCACGGGTGTCGCATTAGGCCACAGACCACAGTTATAAATCCCTCTATTTTTCATATTAGCATTGTTCAGTCTAAAAAATCAGCATTTTGGTATTTTAAAATTCCGTGAACGGCATTTAACAGATCAAAACGTCAGAAAAACATGGATGGATTTTTGTCATATGGATTTTTGTCATATAATTCCCAGCTCGTTAATTTGTGATAATTGAAATACGAAACAACACCTGGATATCAGCTTTATACAGGTGTATGAACTGTGCTCTTGCCCAGGTCACATCATTGTCCTTCCCCGCCATAAAGTTCCCACCTGGGCAAGAATACAGTGCACCTATATGACCACAAATGAAGCAACTCTGCGATGCAGCAAACCTGACTTGGCTAACTTCATTTAAACAGACGCTACAGCATGCTGAAAAGACAGTATTTTCACAATTACGGACTATCTCCATTGGGATGCGCAACCAGCCAATCACAACTGTGGCCCTTAAACATTACAGGTTATAATCCTGTTGCGTCTTTATTGTCGTCGTCGTTGAATCCTAGCCTCCCACGGAGGTAAGTGAAAACCATCTGAATCGAAGGAGCGATCACGGTTTTGAAAGTTCCGTAAAGACTGCTCGTGAGGTGCAACACTTGAAGCAACGGTATAGCTGGAAGATTGACTGGCATCTCTCCGCAGAGACCTATCTCTTGATCTGGATTTGTTGGGATATGGGCCCAGAGAGCCTGGTCTGCCAACAAATGAACCCTGATTGATATTACCCCTACCCCGTCCGCGACTACGCATGCAACCTTGGGGGCGAGATTTGTCAGGTGCAAGGGTATTGTAGGGTCTGTTTGGGGAATAACATTACCCTGCATTGAGGCAGCGTAACTAACAGAAGTGGTACCTTGGGTATGTATATACAACCAGATACTACGTTGGCTTACGAACGTTGTCCCAATTTATCTTCCATCTCCAAATTCTCACACATCAGTCTATCTAGCATGGTATGCATTTGACTCACGCGCTCCTGCAGTTGGTTAAGTCTATCAACTAAGGATATGTTATTCAGTTCATTGGGGTGGGAGCGGGGTATTTTCCCACGATTGTCTACATCAATTACAATCAATGGAATCTGCTCAGCCTTGTCAAGTTTTTCTAATGCTACCATGATATATGCCAAGTGCGCCTCACTCTCTTCTCTAGACACTGAGTTTCTTCTATTTTTAATTTCACCAATAACTAAGGTACCACAGAGCGACCACAGGGAGTCTTTTGCATGAATAATCTCTTCATATGTAAACCGATTCAAAACAGATTTCTGACATTTTCCTTGGTACCACAGTGCAAGCTAAAACGGATGTAGGCCAACAGAGGTGACAAAAGCATTTCATTCAGATTCTCAGCATTATCGTCATTACTAATAGTAGCGCTGGTGTCATGACAGTCATTTTCCGACCGTAAACCAGGCTGATCTCCGTTCACATTCATTTGGCCAGTAATGGGAACCAGGCTGATCTCCGTTCACATTCATTTGGCCAGTAATGGGATCCTGTCCGGAACATGAGTCACCCTGACTGGGTGTGCACCTGTAGGTGGACTTTTTACTCCATTGGATGCTTGAGCTTTCACCAGGGTTCAGTCACCAGACGCAAACCTGATCTCTTTACATGACTTGCACAGTTGCAAATCCTTTCCATAACAGACTACGGATTTTCCACTTTTCTTGTTGGGTCAATTATCCCTGTCTGAGGGACCCACACATTTCCCCATTGTACCTGATACAGTCAATTAACGGCCATGAACGGCGGTGGCGATGCAATAAACGCCTATTGTAAAGAGCTACTGTTTGCCACCAGTCTGTACCAAACTTGTATTATTGTCTAATATACAGTGTCACACCGGGCCACGATCAGTCCAGACTATGTATTTTCAGTTACGATTCATTTTTTTAAAGCAATCGGAGAAGGAGAAAACTTCAAAGTCAAAATCCCCCTTTTCTGCAAATTATAGCTTGGATATACCAGGCTCCTCAGAGACTCTGATCACAATGCAGCAAACTGAAACTTGCCAGCACAAAGCACTCACAATATCATTCGCTAAAAAGAGCAAAGACTTGCGGAGTGGATCCTCCTCAATAACCATTCAACTGAAGACCACGTTACCATATCTACTACAAGAATATAATAGCCCAGGTCAACAGCTTTGCTCGGCTGAAGAAAGTTGTGGATTCATTCCAAAGTGCAGCCCTGAAAGAGTTGAACTGCCCACGCAATCAGCTCGCTGTCACCCCTGTGTTTTACCATCAGTAGCAGTTCCTATCACTGCCATAATAATAATAATAATAATAATAATAATAATAATAATAATAATAATAATAATAATAATAATAATAATAATAATAATAATAATAATAATAATAATAATAATAATAAACCTGTATTGCTGGGAAAAGCAAAACATGCTTTATGACCCCCATGTCCAAGCTCATTTAACCACATTCTCGCAAAAAACACTGTGCCTATTGCTACTTTTAATGGAACTAACGTTTTCAGATTCAAAATTCCACACAGTCCGCTCGGCACTGCACCCATAAACTAGGATGGTATGCTTTCTTAACCTTTGAAATCAGCTGTGACCATATCCACAACGGCGCGCAGGAATGACACTAGTGATTTATGAAGTATTTTTCATTTATGATCATCTCTTAGTGACAACTATTGTATTAAGAAATAATAACATATTAATGTGAAGGAATTATATCAAAAGTGGACTCGGAAACATGGACAATAGAAAGGGAAGTTTGCCGAATATTGCATTTAAAACGACACTTGCAACAACGGAGTTGGAATGGCCGAATTTATGGATCTTAACAACCTTTGTCATTTTAGTTTTGTGGGTTAGACTCTGTCACGTGCCTTGTCTTTTTTTCTTTCATTCTTTCTGTCTGTCTGTTTTCCTCTCTGTCTGACCTTTTTTCCATTTGGTCTGTTGTTTTCCTTACGCACATCATTTGAATTGTCTGACGTACAAGGAATGGCAATGCAGGCAATAATTATAAAATTTGATATGGATATTTGACGCAGACATCGGGCTTTTCTGTCCTTCCGTCTGTCTTTCCATATGTAATATTAATGATAGCCTAAAGCGTGTCTGGCCACCTTACTTTCATATATCTGGAAATGGACAGCTTAAGAATGAAGATTTATGATATGATAAAGACAATGATAATAACAAAACTTCTGTTCTTTGTTTTTTGAATTTTATAATCTTGGTAGACAGATGTTTCAATTAAAATGTCTTGTAAGTCAAAAACGGTTTGAAACACACTGGCACGCTATTATCCTAATGGATGTTTTTTCCACCATAAGGTAACTCTGTTTACAGTGATTTTGCGCCAGCAATATGTATTATATATGAATAAAATAATAGATCTTTTTCTGTCTTTGTGTTTAGATATCATTTTGATTGTTTTCCAAGTCAAGTTCGGGGTCTAACAAGACAAAAATCCCAATATTTCAAAATGTGCCTCATTTTTTTCAAGACATAAAAGGAGAGAAGATTAGGAAAAAGGATTGTTATGCGCTCTTGTTCAACATTTATTTAGGGGCACAAACTAAGAGTCAGAGTCAGAGTCAGAAAACGTTTATTTGACAAAATATAGTTGTTATGGATACAAACAGTATGTAACATTGCAACTCAGAAGTTCATGACAGTTAGACGCGCTAGAATACAAAAACCGATGAGTGTCTGGATGACCCCCCAATTAAGGACTAGAGCCCGCTATCATTTGGGCCACCAAAAAGGAGGAACATGTAACTTAATAAAGAAACTGATTACTCACAAAACAACCATGAAATTCATAAAGATACTAAGGATGACTTAAACATGTACACACAAAAATGATGTAAAAAGAAAATCCGTTCGCATGAAAAACACCAGGAAAGGATAGAATAATTGACATATGAATAGCAGAGAGAGTTGTAAATACATAACAGAGCACCAGCCGGCATGTACCTTTGTAGTATCTTAAGTATACCAATAACTTTAAATAGTTTGTTTGCTACTTTATTTATATGTGCATTCCAATTTAAGTTTTCCTGAACTGTTAAGCCTAAAGAGTTGAATTCGTCCACTTTTGAAATTAGAATGTTATTAATTTTTAGATTTAAAGTGAAATGTATTCTCCTTTAATAGAAATGAAATAACATGTATTTGGTTTTTCGTATGTTTAATGATATTTTATTTGCTGCAAGCCAGTAGACTACCTTATTCAAACTTTATGCTGTTTGATGCGTCTTGTTCATACGACTCAGTATTAACATGAAAAGAAAGGCAATATAGAGGACTAATTTAAGTTGTATCATCAGCGTGCTGAATTGATTTGAACTTGGAAGATGCCTTGTGCAATTCATTCGTATAAATAATAAAAAGAAGAGGTCCAAATATGGATCCTTGTGGAACCTCGGTTTCGATAGGAAGTGGTTTGGGACAGACCTTGCCATATAGAACAAACTGTGATCTATTCTCAAAGTAATTGCTAAACCAATGTAAAGCAGTGCCGATGGTACCATAATCTTCCATTTTTTTTACAAAGAATGTGATGATCCAAAGTATCAAAAGCTTTAGACAAGTCTAAAAAAATACTTATGGGTGGATTACCACGGTCAGGAATTTGAATGGTTCGGTCCAAAAACTCCAGAGCAGCTGTTTCAGTCGAATGAATCTTTTCAAATCCATGTTGGCTGTCATAAAATAGTGAATGTGAAAAATCATATAACTGACAATAAGCTACTTTTTCACAAATTTTTTACATGCCTGGGAGTAATGAAATTGGTCTTTAATTCTCTAAAATATTTTGTATCGTCCTTCCAGTATAAAGGTACAACTTTTGCAATTTTTAGCTTTTTTGGAAAAAATTCCTGTAGCTAGAGACTGGTTTATAATGAGAGTGAGAGGTTCAGCAAGACAAGGGATCAATTTTTTCTTAGTTTCATAGATAGACCATCATGCCCAGTGCATGATTTTGGCTTAAATCATTTATAATTTTGACAATGTGATCTGAGATTATCTGCTTAAAATGAAAACAATAGTCAATATTATAATTCAGATGGTAAGAATACAATGAATTGTTTGATGTGTCAATTTTTACTGAGAGTTTTGGTCCGACATTTGACTAAAGGGCCACTATAAATAAATCTTTATATGGGCAATTATTATAATTTCAAGTTATCATTGACAGATTTTATCATTAGGTAAAATTATAAGGCAAACTACGAGTAACAAAATGTGGAATATAAAATGTCACTTCACATTTTCAAAGTTACAAACAAGGTGGATCGTTTCCTGTAATAATAATAGTAATAATAATCAACAAAAGTAGCTGTCGATTTTCCATTAAGTGTATATATGTAGGTAAACTTGGTGTTTGACCGAACACACCTCTAAATGTAAAATTCGCACTTAACGTCAGGTGTCAGACCTGTTGACTGTAAACATTACTGCTAAATCTAAACAGCTCAAGTGTTTTTTTAAAAATAGGCATGAAATGTAAAGATAAAAAATTATGCTAAATGTAAACACCTGCCGTTAAGTGTAAACAAAACCTATAGCCTACATATACGAGGGTTAGTTGGCAAATTCTAAGCTTAGCTGTGACAGACCCATACAAAGTCGGTGATTTAAATTAATTCTCTGCATAGTCCCTGTAGAACTGCTAGGTATGACAATACTGCTAAACGTTACAAGTAACAGTTAGCGTCTATTTGGAACAGATAGCGTTGTTACTTTTGTGACGGATAGCACGGGGCTCGTACCGCTATTTGTAACAAAAAAAACAACGCTAAGTGTTACATATAACTCTCAACACAAGCCTATTGCTTGAAAAATGAAGTAAAGAAAGGTATCATTTGACTTAAAATATTACATTACTTTCACATCATATCATTAATTTTGCAGCATTTATATTTTACATGTAATCCATTATGTGCTACTATCTATAGTTTCTATATGCCTATTGACTGTAAAAGTAAAGTTAAACCGGAAAAGGAACATTTCTAATAGAAATTTGCCACGGTATTACGTTAGATAATTTGCAACATGAATTTTATGCAAAAATACTAAAAGATGAATAAATATATAAAATAGATACTCTTGATAATGATAACAATAATAATATGATGATGATGATGATGATGACGATGACAATGATAAGGATGATGATGATGATGATGATAATAATAATAATAATAATAATAATAATAATAATAATAATAATAATAATAATAATAATAATAATAATAATAATAATAATAATAAAAATAATAATAATAATAATAATACCTGTATATGGATTTAAAATAGATGGACTTGTTTATGTTTGCTTTTCTTTATTCATCTCATACTATTAATGTATTGAATAATGTATGCTTTAATGAATAATTTGCTTGGGTGATTAATTAGATTGATGATGCAGTAGTTTTGACATCGTTCTAAGTTGCCTTTCTTTGACTACTCCTCTGTCTGCCACATCTTGTTGTAGATGTTTTGAGGCTGCTGATCATGTCATCATCTCTGGCTATGATTAGGTTACCTAGTATATTGTCAACTCCTGCTTTGCCTTTCTTTAATTTTGACATCTGCTTCCACTTCACCCATAATTGCATGGATATCTTTGGAGGTAGCTGGGGCTGCATAGAACTTCTGATCTGCCTGTGCTTTTGCAGTTGTATAGCTCAGCATAGAACTTCTGATCTGCCTGTGCTTTGGCAGTTGTATAGCTCAGCATAGAACTTCTGATCTGTCTGTGCTTTTGCGGTTGTATAGCCCAGTGCAGCATGAAAAACTGCGTATCTTACAATATGTTGCAGTTATTATTAAGAAAGACTACTCTATTAACAAAGACTACTCTAAGCTACTACCTAATAAGTATTTTTTCGAAACAGATCTTGTATACTTTCCAAATAAAGGTCGTTACGTTTGGAAACATGTAAAACATTCGCCACATAATTTCGTACGATATTTCAAACTTGTCGAAAACTCAGCTTAAGCAGGCATAAAGATAATATTTGGAGGCCATTCTGAATTATGAAAGTTACATACATCACCCTAGCAACAGTTAAAGTTAATTTTGACGATCAAAGACTCTTAGTTTTAATAACACAGAAAACAGAACAACTTTTACTTCACTTGTTATTTTTTGATGTATCCATTGGGTGGCAATTTTGAATTATGTAATTTTGAATATCAGTTAGGCATAAAGGAAAAATCAAAATTGGTATCCACCCGGGAGGTGATCCGAGGACTATAAACGACACTTCCTGCTTGTTACTTTGCCTGTAAAAGCAAACGTCATCTAACTATTTTTAACTTTCATTTCGTGAAGCTGGCTTGCTGACTAAAACCCTCCCAAAGGTAAAGAAATGAATAGATTTTGTGTATATATAAAGTCAAAGCACTACCGCTGATCGCCGCCAATACTTTCTCTTCCGGTTTGCCAAGGCGGTGATCAGCGGCGAGGTCAAACATCGCTGCTTAACATATGCCGCCCAGCGCCGCGCAACACCATAGACTAGACTGCAAAGTACCTCAACATAGATTGGGGCACATTTGTTGAGCTTCGACAACATACATTTAATCATACAGGACTATACTATTTCACTTTTACATCTGCTAGAAGTCTTTCAAGGTGTCCGTACACTACGTTTAACATACAGGACTCTATTTGTGCGGCTTTGGCATATGGTGGGAGTCTTTCAAGGATGCAGCACATCACACTGAATCATAGTTAGACAGAAAAATCTTCATTAACTGAAAAACTGACACTTTGAATATCTTTTACGCTCTTATAGAGAGTGAATGAACTGTTAAAGACTAACATACTGATGAGCGACACAAATATTTTTTTTCCAATCTCCATTTATTAATGACCACCCAGTAACATATTATCAATGTGGCTTCTCAACAAATGCTCTCCAATCTAGGTTCAGGTACTTTGCAGTGGCGCTGGGCGGCGATTAACCCCGATGATTGGCCTCGTCGCCAACCGCCGCTGATCGCCGCAGACTGCCGCCGCCCATGTATGTATATGTGTATATATATATATATATATATATATATATATATATATATATATATATATATATATATATATATATATATATATATATATATATATATATATATATAATTTATGAACTGTTCTCCAGTTAAGGCAGTGTAAATAAAACTAATTGTTATAACTGTTAACGGCCCACGCTGCACGTCTCGGCACTGCGGAAATGGTCCTCTGACCCAGGCTGTCACAGTTGTCTTGCAGGGTTCTTGCAGCTCTGCCGGTCCAGTGGCGAGGCCCGACAATGACCAGGATTTACATGTTTTCATGTACTCACGTTTCATAAGGTCCATGTAGGTTCAGTTCTCTATTTTGCAGATTTAGCGAATAGTATAGTAAATCTGAATATGATACTTCCATTTCATTATATTTTTTTTAAGGGGGGGTTGGTTTGGTTTTTTGTTTTTTGTCTTTTTTTTGGGGGGGGGTGTTTTTTGTTCTTTGTGTGTGTGTTTTATCTTATTATTTTGGGGGTTTTTTGTTTCATTTCTTTTTTTTTCTTTTGGACGTAGAATATGATTTTCATATCTTATTTGTATGTAGTATTAGTTCATTTTGATGTATGCCCTTTTTTCGATTCATTTTATTTCCTTGTTTGAATGGTTAATAAACTTATAATAATATTAGGAATCGAAAGAGTAGCTATGAAGTACTTCGCGAAGCGGTATGAAGGAGTAGTAGTAGTAGTAGTAGTAGTAGTAGTAGTAGTAGTAGTAGTAGTAGTAGTAGTAGTAGTAGTAGTAATATATGTTGGAGCAAATTACTGTGACCTGTGTATCGAAGATTCCAAATATACCTGAGGACTTTCCGCCAAGCGCCGTTAATCTGGTGAACTTGTATGGCTGCAAATCCCCACAACTGACACCTAAAAAAGTGGAATGCAATATGTCCCCAACAATGTGTCTGTTGCCATTGATTGACACCCTGTCCTTTTCAATTTCTTTTTTTTTTTTGCAATCAATTGACAACAAAACTTTGCTTTTCTTTTGGTGCCTTCCGCCGATGTTATATTATATTTGAGAAATCATTAAGGTATCAAATTTCTGCCACCAAGGTGACATTTTTAACTTTGTGTCATCAAGGCGACCTACATAAGGTGTTTTAGAATAATACAGGTTTTTTTTTAAGTTTATTGGTATGATTTATAGAAATCAACACTAAATACCATTCCTTTCATTATTCTGCCACCCTGATAAACTTAAAGAACAATATCATTTGGCTAAATAAAAAGAACAGTTGTCTCTTGCTGAACCGAACCAACCTTCGTGAAGCGACTTAATTAGCTAAAGTTTCTAAAAAATTTTCTTCAATTGGGATTTTTTTAGCGTATTTTAATGAAACCATCTGATCGTGAAATACATGCATACACATGCCTCTTTATTTGACAATTGAATGTCTTGACACAACTAAAATTGTCCATAATTCAAATGCTGGAACCAAAACAAAAGCTGGAACGTTTATAATAGTGAGAATGTATGTATATATTCATTCAGGTGTGTTTATATGACCAGTTTCAGGACACGTAACAATTAATATTAAAAGTAAGACACGAGCCAAACCATTGAAAACCGTCGTCAAATGGGAAACACCCCTCACCTTGTTGTGCGTGCGGGGGGGGGGGGCTTCTAGGAGACTTAATACAGCGATACGTAAGGAAAACTTGTAATAGCTAATAAACGTTGTACAATTTTTAACTTTGAATATTCTGCTTTAACTATCCAGGTAACATATTGTTTTGTCCTCTTATTCCTCAAGGAAATGCAATTAATAACTCGTAGTGATATATTTAAAAAGCGTATGCAGGTCGTATTTCTACGCCACATCATATCAGCATGATCAGAGTGAACTCCACAGGTTACTGAGCCGTAATAAATCAAAGGGAATACCGCTTGTGATGTTCTTGTCACGTTGTGTTATAAATGATACGACTTCTATTGGAATACAGCCAGGAAAAAAGAAAGAAATCAAAGGGTTCTGATAAAATTTACAGTACAGTTGAGACGCGCTGATCACTTCCAAGACCGACCACAGTCACTTGTCCCCGCTTTCATATCAAACTCGACGTGTGCATCAGCGAGGTGAGCAAATGACAAAATTTAAACCAGTCAGTCGACAGAGCTGATGCTGATGATCCGGCTATTGCCATCATACGCTGACTGTTGAAACGCTTATGTTTAGCTGATGCGATTCATACATGGACGCTGATGTCAGCTATAAGCTTTATTGTTGATGTGTCATATTCATTTGGGGAAATCACCTTTGAAAATTTCGGGTCTAATAGCACAATAGTCAACGGCAATGAAAGGGGTACATACTCAACATCAGGGTGGGTGTGTTCCTCGGACATTTTTAGACAATACCCTATCTCAATCCTACACCAGATGTAAGTAATGTGTTGAAAGGAGTGCTGCACTGATGCATCCTGGTGCATTCTGGAGACATAAATTCTAATTTTAAACCAGCTGTAGAATATTCTTACTTCCCACAAAAATTCCCCCAAAGAACTTTCTAACTATATCCTATAACTCCAGTTCACTCCGATAATTCTTACCTCTATCCTAATGAAGCTGTATACATTTTTTTTTTGGGGGGGGGGGGGCTTTTCTAACACTGGCAGTAATAAAAACAGGGCCTTTCCCGCGGCACATACCCAGTACAATCCTACATGGAAGTACCCCTCCCCCCCCCCCGGGGGGGGGGGCAGAAGGAGGGCAACGGCTTGTAAGCTGGCATTTTGACAGTAACAGTTAGCATCGTCAGTTCTGTTTGCTTTAAATGGACCTGTAAACATCCAACTATTCAAATATATATTGGCTTATTTGGACAGGTTTGTGTTCGTTCCAGACCTTATACCACTGATAACATTGACTTAGTTATTTACTTTCAGACGGTAACCAGACATATTCCGTTAGTTAACGTTAACTTTACCTAATTCATTGTTCAATTCTGTTACGGTGCGCCAAGTGCAAAGAAACATCCGACGATCGTGCCTGTTAAGTTTTAAACAAACTTGTTCCATACTCAAAATTGAAAACACATTGTTGGATGTTGTTATTCATGAGAATATAACTGGCGAATCTACTTTTGCTTCAGCGAATGTATTTCTGTAAGTTTATGAATATATTTTACTCGTTAATAGACTCCCCTATAAAACGTTTAATATTTGGAAAAGTTCAGCCTGGATTCCTGCACTATCAGATCCTCGGTGGGAATCAAATTATTCTGCAGATGCATCTCGTAAGGCACCCGATACCACAAAGCCTATACACCCTGTATTATGGGGTACCCCGAACAGGATCTGGTCAAGCAGCAAGTGAGGAGGGGTGTTGCTACACTGGACATCGGGGTGAAATGCTTGTCTGTGCAGACAGGGGCTGCTTTTTATATGGCCCATTTACAGGCCAGCTATATTGACCCAAAGACCCGTTTGAAGACCAAAATGAATTAGTACCAATCATGTTCACAAAGCAGGTTGTGGTAATATATGCAGAAGAAGTGGGTCCAAGAAGGCACCATATATCCTTAAAAATCACACCAATTGTTCTGGGCCAAGCTGAAAACAGCCACAGCTGTTTATGCTTAGCCACAGAGGCTATAGATGACAGAATATAGGGCCTCCACATACAAATACACATTGACAAACAATCAAAGGAAGAAAACAGTTGCAAAGAAGAATATATACGTACGGGTAGTGCCCACATTTTGCATCCAAACCGAAAGATGTGTCTAAACTAATGCTGCACAATAGGGCTATTGATTATATACAAAATTATACTCGCAGTGAATGTGGCACTTCGTTCAATTAAATACAGGAATGCATAAAAATGTGATACATTTCTTCACAGGAATCACGTACATTGTCATGATGATATGATTGCTAGGTCATATATACTTATTACCATTTGTTCATTTTTGTTCAATAAAATCAGTTTGATACATAAATCATTGTGTTCATTGTCTTATCTTCCTCATTATGCAATACACTCTGCTACATGAATCTACTTGGAAGGCCATAACCAATTATTTTTATATTTTACACCGTTTTCTATTCATTATTCATTTCCGAACTGTCATGACCGCTTCTTTTTAGAAGAAACCTGGTTTTTAATAAATGTCAGTTCGACAATTTTATGTGGCAAGAATGATTTGACACGTTTTGCCGCTCAATTTACAGTACACCTAAGTAGGCTATGTACTCTATGCACACTTAACGTAATAGGAAAAAACATACTTTACTATGGACCATGCTATTAACACATCGACGCACAGTGGAAAACACATACAAGATAATCGAAAAACATCACATTGAAAAAATGTTTAATAATTTGCCATCCGTTTCTGATAGCCCTAATAGGATGTGAACTTTATTGACTGCATTTGTATTATATTGTTTTGCTTTATTTGCTGAAATCAATATACATAATTAAACAAACAACATCAGTTAGTACTGAAAACACATTGAACATGAACATTACACCGTAAAAGCTGAGAGAAAAGTTACCATGCGATTTCAGATGGGAGAGGGAAACCATTTGGGGTTTATATTACCCCCAACGTAGAGAGTACATTAGTTAATTACAATACAAGTAAGATAATATGTACAATATGTGACATGGCAAGGCAATGTAATTAAATACAGCAGATACATTTATAATTTAAAAAGGACAGATTGTACATATTCCAATCATTATTCCATATTATCAATGAGGTGTGGTTTTATATATTTTGAAACGCATATATTCGTGAGGCTTTCTGAATACAGACTGGTAAACTTTTCCAGATGAAAGGTCCATGAGGGGTTATTGAGAATTTATCCAGATTGGTACGAAACTTTAACCCGACTATAGAAATTGTTACATTGTCTGGTATCGTAATCATGAATGGTGATTATGTCAGTCAAAAAGAGTTCTTATCATATTTGGAACCAATTTGTATTTAACTTTATACATGAGTATCCTGGTGAGGAAATGATCTGGAGTCTGAAACGAAAGAATTTTAAATCCATGAAATAAAACGTTTATATGAGCATTTCAGCCAGAAAATTTTATTCAAATAATCTTTTTCTGTAATTTAACCATTACGTCTATGGAACTTTCACGTGATTGCCGAAGTAATATGACAATAATTAAAATGTGGTTACACCAAAGCATAATACAATCTGATAAGGATATTTGTGGCAAAGCTAGACCCAGCTCTTTTAAAGCACAAAACTATATTACTTAATGATTTAGAAATATGTAAAATGTGTTGTTTCCATCTAAGAAGTTTGTCAAACGAAATACCCAGAAATGTAAACATTCCAACTCTTTGTTACCATTTTTTTTCCAATGAAAAGTCAAACGTCTTTGTATTATGGTTTCGAGAATGGTATATCATGATGTTAGTTTTTTTGTCTGTATTTACTGATAATCTGTTCGCTTGGAACCACTCCATGTTAAATACATTTAACACATTCGTTGTTTTTCGTTTTAGTGTATATATCTTTGTCGCTTCGTGAAAAAATTATATCATCTGCAAATAACAAACAGAATATTTTTTGTGGAACGTACGCTAAGTCCTTGATAAATATTAAGAATAACAAATATCCGAGTATGTAATGTAATCGTTACTATTTCAGAATTTATGCTTAAATAAGCGACACATTTTGTTTTATCAATTGAATAGCTTTGAAACCATTTCTGCAAAATTCCTCGAAATGGATTTAAAAATTCAACACATAGAATATCAGGATTGACGGTGTCCAAGGCTTGGGAGAGATCCAAGAACACTGAGATTTTGCTCCCTACTCTCCAGAGCCTCCAACACTTTGTTTGCTAATTTTACACACAGCATATTCGGTATTGTAATGGGTTAGAAAACCAAGTTGAAAATCGTAAAGGATATTTAATCTCTTTGGATAATTTATAAGCTGCTTGTAAAAAAACTCCTTCAAAAAACGTTTAGTAGAGCATGTAGGACTGATACAGGTCTATAATTCCTGAATCTCTGCTTCTCTCTTTTTTGTATATATTTGTGAATCTAGCGAGTTTTCAAACTTTCGGGAATATACCTTTTTGAAGGAACATGCGTACCATGAACGTAACAAGAGAAATTGTGTGGTCTCAAATATATTTAAGTGCTTTGGGGATGAATTTCGTCTGGTCCAGGACCAGAATCGTTTAAAGACCTTATTATGGGAGAAACATCATGTTCAACATCCGGTGCGAAATAAAAAGGATTTGTAAAATTACCTTGCAAATACGACAGCAAGTTGACATAAGTAACTGGAATGTTGTGGCTAAGGAAGAACCAACATTTACAAAGTATGAATTGAAGCTGGCTACAATGTCTTTTGGGATAGTTATGTAGTTATTTCCACAGTTGGCAGCTCTGGACACCAACCACAATGCAGACCGGCCGCAAGCTGTTGTCCAAAGGCCGGTGGAAGGTGGAGCTGCGAAAGGAGAGGGAATGTACAGAATATCATTCAAGCGAAATCAGGGAAAACATGTGGTGGAACCGGTAAAAGTGCCTAAAGACTACACCCTTGCAAAGAATATTATCCAGGAAAGTGTAGAAATTAAACTTATTGGAGAAACAGTTCCAACCATAAAAACACCATCACATATCTCAGGGAGTGTGTTTGGGCCAGCCCCTGTGAAGTGCTGTCTTGTGACAGTACCCTAAGAAATACACATTCAATACATCTACATAATATTCACTCTATACTGGCACATACATGGAATCCTCAGGTGTAGGCCTACACCAGGACAATTCTCACAGTCAACGACAACAGAAACAATGTCAGCATCAATCAACGGCACGGGAAACTAGGGAAGCACACACTCCACTCGTGGTTTTGTTGCAGGTGCATGCTGTCACTTCCTGTGGCTGGAGTCGGGATCAGTCAATATTCCTGGTCCATACAACATCCTTCCCCATTTTATTTGTTTGAAGCATGGTGTAATTTAGAGTCCAGAAATATAAAAAAAAAAATTTCGTTTGAGCGTAAAGAAAATCTGGAGGCCAGGAGATATACAGCGGAACAGTGCAATTTGGGTTGCTTAAGGTGCCACCTTGAGTAAAAGGAAGAAATGTTGAAAGGTTAACAACCTGTTCAATACAGCTTCTATAGTTCAAAATTACTGTGTTAGTTGCATCCATGCCATACCTGACGTGCACGCATGGTAAATGTATCAGATAATTATTCATCCCCATGCATCTACATGCAATCCTCACAGACATTCCTTACGCAAACTGTCTTCACATTTATGCAGCCAATCAGTCAGAGCAGATCCGACATCTTCGACATGAAACATCACATGTGTAAACTAGTTGTAGACTGGCACAAATCCAACCTACCAACAATTTGCATATTATGCAAGACCTTATCTGGCAAACATTTTGTTTAGCTGACTATATATGTAAAGGTAGAGTGGGCTAGACCATATCCAACCCGAATATCAACACTGATGAAATATGTACAGAGTGGAATGGGACGGATAAATCCGACCCCTAGTATGGCCAGGATATTATAATCTGTAGAAGGCCTTGGTTGTTGTGCGGGTGACCTCACAGATGACTGACAAAGGCAGATTCTTGGCTCTGGCCACAAGCTTTGCCACCTCCAGGATCATGCCAGGATGAGAATATCTACTAGACGTGAGCATTGATGGGATGCCCACTCTGTATGGAGCATCTGTTTCCAACACTATTTTAGTGAGTGAGATCTGTCGAATGATCCTTTCCCTCCCCTCAGCAGCTTTGACTGAACCCAAAGACTGTGTTGGGGAAGGCCTGTAGACACATGTCAACATCAGTGGAATTGCCATGAAAGCAGTACATGTGTATGGGCTACATTGATGGAAGAGCCCGCTTCATGACCTCCAAGCAAGAGTGAAGACTGCCCTCCTCCTGGTCATCCCTGCAATGTATCACCACAGGAATCCTGTGTTTAGGTGCCAGGGGAAGAGCTCTCTCCAGTGCCCATAGCCATCTTGTCACCATTGCTGTGTTTATGTTTTCCACAGTGTGATCCAGGCCCATCTCGCCCAGACTCTGAACTCGGGGATGCTGCAGTAATACCTCCAGCCGGTCAATCTTCTTCAAGACCCCCCTTTGACTGTACTGGCCAATGAATCTTGGATGTAACCCTACTGAAAGGCAGATCCTGGGGTCGTCCTTAATGAGGCTTTGCATACCCTGTGGGGTTTTCCACTTGTTTTCGAAAGCCTGGTTTGAGATAACATATTCCAGCTCAAGATCTTCTGGGAGTCTGTGACGTCCCAGAACTCCATCCAAACCAGTCGAGTGTGTCCTGTACAGCAACTCACCCAGATGACAATGGGCATCCGCAAGAATATATCTGGGGTTCACGCCAAGGATTATATGGCATTCTTCCCCCTCCATGCCAATGATGTGGACTATGCATAACTGGTGTTGAATGCACTCTGCTTTATCGGAGGGTAGGGTACTCATAATAGATGCCAAAACCCGCCAGTGTAGCTAGGCTGGAATACAGTTAGGGAGAGCCACTGTGACGTCCTCAGGAAGGGACCAGTACTTTTCAGTTACTCTCCTGCTGTAATCCCTAAACAGCTGCATCTCCGTCTCTGTGATGACAGCCCCCTCAGCATACAGATGCTCATCCTGTACCTTGGCCAGCAGTTTGGAGAAATTTTCACATCCCAAAGCCTCTGCCAGACTAATTAGGCGACCTGTCATAAGGGAAGCCCATGCCTGCATGTAGTCATCTTGAAACTCCCCAATGCCTATTTTATGTAGCTTTAAGTGTTCTTGCAGACCTGTGACTTGGGTACATTGGAAACCACATTCCCAGCATTTTGGGGAGAAGTACCAGGGTAAATGGTTTTTCAGAACATGCCTCTTTACGTGGGTAACCCTGCCAGGACATAAAGGACAAGGGTGGCACTTTTTTCCTTGGCTGTACAGCCATCTGCGAAGTTCCCTCATGGTCACCTACAGTCCTCAATCCACCAGATGCCGAGGGCTGTAACAGATAGGCAGGCAAAGGGTCCGCTTTCTTGATCACTTCAGGCAGTGATTTCGACGCGATAGTTATTTTCATGCCCCCTTCTTTCGTCTCCTCAACCTCCCTGGTTGGTGATTCCCCATCACTGTTGGTGATCTCGCCTTCCTCTGGCTCCCAGGAATCCAGCAATAGCCACTCCTCAGGCCAATCACTGACGGACTTAGGTTCTCCCATTCTGATGGAGGTAAATAATATACAAAAGACATTTTAGGTAAGGATATTACATATACACAATGGATTTCAATTCAATATTCATGGTAATACACAGCATTCAGCAATTGATTCAAAATACAAAGCAGTATCAAGATAATATGAAGAAAATATCAGATGACAATCAGACACAGTTTTAGATCAAATCCTAACAGTGTCAGATATCAAATTACATTCAAGCAATGGGTTCAAATTACACACGCAAAATCATCAAAAACAGGTCAAATTTTCAAGATCAAAAATCATCTGATTTTGTCAGCAAAGATATAAATGCTACTAACAAATATCAGCAAAAATTTGTGATACCAAACCAAAAATACAGTTTAGAGTAAATCCGAACTGATTTCTAGTGAAAAGTCACGTGATCCAAGACGGCGGCAAACTTCAAAAAGAATCTAAACGCAGGCAACTTAATCTGGTACCAAATGAAGTGCTGTCTTGTGCAGTACCCCAAGAAATACATGTTCAATACATATACATGATATTCACTCTATACTGGCACATACATGGAATCCTCAGGTGTGGGCCTACACCAGGACAATTCTCACAGTCAACGACAACAGAAACAATGTCAGCATCAATCAACGGCACGGGAAACTAGGGAGGCACACACTCCTCTCGTGGTTTTGTTGCAGGCGCGTGATGTCACTTCCTGTGGCTGGAGTATGGATCAGTCAATATTCCTGGTCCGTACAACACCTGCAACCAAGATATAAGAATGAAATGATCGAAACATACTCTACCCGTTTTGGCAAAAGCAAGCGCAGCACAGACTGATACTCGATTTCTTTTGCTTTTTGGTGCTGGATTATGATAAGAGACTCGATGCGTCCCTTTATTGAGTTTGGTATTTCTGTTGTCAATAAGTGGACATACATGTTGAAATGAATTGCTATAATTTTGTAATTTATGAACTCTCCATCAGTGCCTTGTCTGTTTCAGTGAACTTGAAAATGGACATGTACCGGTAACCCAATGAATAGAACTGAACTTCAAGTATTATTTGAAAAGTTGTTACACAAAGAATTGACACTCTGATCTCCTAAACTGTGAATGCATGGTTACTAAAAATATATATTTAATGCATCTCTGGAAAAAATTTGATAAATTCAACTGTCATTGAAAAGTGGACATACATAGATACATAATACTGCTGAAACTACAATATACTTGTATATTATGAAGTCTTCAGAGCCTTATGGGGGTGGGGGGGCAATGTTTGAGAACTTCAACTGGACTTATGAAAAATGTGATCTGTATAATATGTGTTTTAGTTAGACAGCAGACAGGACTACATGAATGGGATAGAGCTGAGCATTTCAATTCATCAGCACTTTTTGTCTAGTCTGACCATTGCATTTTGGGGACAAACAGTCATTCAATTAAAACATGCATCTTTAAAAACTGTGTTTGTTTAGAAAATTATACAATTTCAGGTAGACTTCTCCATTTTTATGACATTTAGATACCCCTTTTTATGGCATGTTATAACAAATTCTGTCATGTTGATAGGAATTTGCAATGGCACTACTGATTCCTCGCAAAAAAAATTACTTTCACTTCTGATCACATTAACACATAGCATTGGATACAGATCCTAACAAAACAACAGATTGTGTGACCATAATACAATAGTGGGTCACCACAGAAGAAGGAAGAAATCCAGGTGTGCATTGTGACACAATTGCGGGTTTTAATATTTCTGTTATCCCGCATTTGATGACATCACTATGGGGTCAAGATACTATGATGTGTAAATTTTATTGGAAGCGAAAATTACAATGTTTCGAGACAGGAATCGGTAGTGCCATTTAAAAAATGGTTTAGATCAAGACGTTGTTGAATAAGTATGACCTCCAAATGAACCAAGATTGCCAAACTTTGCAGTAAATATATTTTATTAATTAAGTTAAGCTTGGAAAATCTCGGACTTTGAAAATATTAACTGCAATGGATGGCACCAACGTTTCACACAAGCTCCATGGACAGGATACCTTTGTGATACACCTCACTTCCAGCAGCACAAAAAGTGTCCACACTTGCTCCCTATGAAAGTTATGCCATGATGTTATCCCAGTGCTTATATGCTTGTTGTATTTCTCATAAAATTCTTGAAAACATAGCATACAGAAAACCTTGCTCGGTGCCTTCTTTCATCAATCTGTCAATGAATTAATGAGTCAACACCAATGTTAAGAATAAACATTTATTTACAAATACCACAAACAGTACATAGATTATACAACAGAAGCGTATTCTAACTATAATGAAATTTAACTCCTGAGTAGTACCTGCATGTTCAGTCCATATACCCTATCACTATTTCATGTTTTTGAGTTTGTTTTAATTTCAGTGCAGTCCATAGGAGCTCAACAAATTTGAGCATTTGTAATACAAATTTATTTTCAAATGCCACAATGTTTGAACTGCAACAGTCCAGTAAACTCCAAAAACTGAGTACAACTGCCATGACTTATTCTCTTTTGGATAGAATAACAAATCCAGTCCATGGTCCGAATCACACATTTCACTTTTTTGTTTTTAAATTACAATCAGTTTCACTGGAAATTCATAGCTTCTTCCAGAATCTGAGCTTCCTGGAAGTTGGTATAGTCTCCATCTGGATCTGGAACCTCCTGTCTGATCAGGCTCACAATACAGACAGGGAGACGTATTCTGTTGCCCTTGCCAAGTCGGTGTCCACGATGAGCCCACAAAATGAATTGCCTATAAGTCATGAGTCTGTATTGCCTGCAAAATACGTTACTCACATATGAATTCAAACATATACACAAACATGCACATGAATATATATATATTGCCTGAAAAAAATTTATATATATATATACATATATATGTATATACATATATATATATATATATATATATATATATATATATATATATATATATATATATATATATATATATATATATATATATATATATATACATATATATACATGCCCACAAAAAACTGCTGGTAAGCCATGATTCTGTATTGATTGCAACATAATTTATATCATATGCCGACAATTACCAAATAAACTGCTGTAAAACCATGATTCCGTATTGAGTGCAAAAAAGTTATTTATATACAGTGTTACCTGCTGTAAGGGGGCACCCTTGCTGCCATTCAAAAGTGGTCACATATAGCAGGTGGCCTTTCATGGTAGATTTAACAAAGAAATAGGCAAGTTTCTTGAAAGGATGGTCTTTGACTTTAAAAATTTGCGGTCTCTCGTGAGAGGTGTTTTTTATAGCAGGTACCATTATATATAGACATATATGTATATGTACTCTATACTTCATTTACTAACCCCAAGTTTCTGGGTCTTCCAAGCCAATACTTCACCCTCTGCTGTTCATATTTACATGTACACGATCTGTGTATCGTAGTGGTGGCTTTCGTGGAGTAGTACACAGTAGCTAATTAGATAATTACCCTTACGCTACACAAGGGAGCCCTTGCGCCACCTCGGCCTTACAGGCAGCTCTGGGAATACCCAGCTTTACTACCGAATAGACAATTCGACCGGTATTAACAGTGGCGCTGACTCTGGAGCAAAAGAGGCCAAAAGAGGCGATATTCTTTATCATGTTTAGTAGGATTGTTTAGCAAAATACATGATCAAATTCTACAACTTAATAAGAATTATCATTTGAAGAAATGGAGCTGGGTCGTTTGACAACAGAACCAACCTGTTCGACAATACTTCTGGTGCCCGGTCACGTATCTTCTTATACTGCATGTACTGCACCCACTGCGTGGCAAGTACCGGTCGCAGCAGACAAACAGGCTGAATCTCTGGATTGAATGTTATGCAAGTTTGCCCCTCTTGGTCAGTAACTCGATCTCTTAGCAAATCTCCCATCTGTCTTCCTCCAAACAGCACAAAAACTCTTTGTCTCTGGCCGGCCGTCCACAATGGCCGCACTCGTCCCAGTCGAAAAAAAGGAAAATGGAAATTATGTACCAAATGATTGCAAACAATTTGGATGTATGTTAATACATTAAATGAAGCATATTATGTCTTACATAACTTTTGCGTGAACAGGCAGGACTTTGGTGTGTTCAAATGACTATTTATCAACAACATAATTGTCAGTCCATGAATTTCTGAACTGCCATGAGTGAAGTATACATTAAAATGCCTCATCAGATATGTCTCACCTTTATTTTGTTGTAGGGCTTAAGGGAAAGTAAAAGGTGACATGAGCCTTCTCCATAATCTACCTCTATGGTACAATTTAATCTCATGTGTAGAATTAGATTTTCATGTTTTTTCAATGTAAGCCGGAATTTAACCTTGTGACAGGTTTGCATTAAAAATACGTGTTAACATTCTTGTAATGTTAGATGAATCCAAATACAGTTACATTTTCAGCTAAAATAATATGGACTTTTTAAATTTTTCATCAGTAGAAGGGTACTGGTTACCTGTTGATGATGGAGATAAAGGCTTCAATCTATGAAGAATAATTAAAAACCATGTTGCATTGCCATTAATGAAAATAATCCTTCTTCATACTTCCAGATTCAATTTCATCTTTGACACAATCCATGATATAAAATGAATGAATTACCACATTTGAATTGGGAACTTTCTGGCATTAGGAAAATTTCGGTTCAGTATCATACATGTAATGAGATTTAATTCACATTTACATGTACCATTTTCAACTTGGATTTGTCTGACATGATTAAGAACTAAGCAAAGGGGTCTGGCATCGTATGTATCATTATACATGATACTGAAAATACAAGAGTATGTGACTTTGAATTTTGACACACTTTAATCTTGATAATTTTTTTGCCATAATACCATTGCTTTGGGAAATTCATTGCAGCAATGGAAAAAGGTCGTCAACATTCGAACCCGGAGAACAACTTAGCTGGGCCCAAATTTTCCACCTTTGCAAGTTATAACCGTAGATTAGATTATTTGGCATACACTATTTTCGAAATTAAGAACTGAAAAAGCCAAAGATAGACCAAATCATTACTTTATTGGCACCCATGGTCGTATGGAAAAAAGTCGTCGTTACCGAAACCATGGGTCAAGTAGTCAACGTCCGTACCCCGAGAACAACTTAACTGGGCCCAAATCTTCCACCTTTGCGAGTTATAACCGTAGATTAGATTATTTGGCATACACTATTTTCGAAATTTAGGAACTGAAAAAGCCAAAGAAAGACCAAATCATTAGTATTATTAGTACCCATGGTCGTACGGAAAAAAGTCGTCGTTACCGAAACCTCGGGTCGATCTGTGTATCATGCAGTCCATAGAAATACCGTTAATTGGACCTCCAAACGCCAATTTTTATGGCTGTAGCAACCAGGATAACTATATTTCAGATAACCGCCACTGAACATTACCATAAGCAAACACCAAAATCTGTAATAATGATCGAAAACGTAAACTTGGAAAAAG